>PVKA01056155.1:0-10028 GCA_004027165.1 Ctenomys sociabilis
TCTGATAAGGTTAGTTAAATCACCTCAGGATTTACCCTGGAACCATGAACAGCACCTTGTAGATCTTCTGTCAGTGTCAGCCATTTGGATGAGTCACGGCCATTGCTTGAACAATTTGCTCTCTGTGAAAGACTGAAATTTTCTCTCCAAGTGACTCTCCTTAGGCACACTATACATCACTGATCACTTTCCTCTGGCCTGGAAATCTCCTTGATCAGAAAATTTGATTCTCAGTGATGTCACAGCAGAGGTTCTCTTATGTCCTGAGTCCTCATTGATGTTGAAGGGCTAGGGCCAAAATATTGGCTATCTTTTTAGCTCATCGATCTGTCTAATTTTTGGTCTGCAAACTTTAGTTGTTAAACATCCAAGAAAGAACCTTACTGATATTATTATCATATAACAGAGGTAGTTAGGCTTAACATCACTATCTCTCTGAATACCACATACCTTAGACATAAAATGAAACTGCTGTTTTCCAAAAATCATAAGCAATTTAAATCCCTTTAGAATGTTAAAAAATAATTACACATTTCTTGCAGATATTTAGAAATCAAATCATATTCAACATTGTAACAGTATAATTCTGCTACATTTTGTTTCACTTGTCCCTTGTTTGCTTTTATTACCTTTTGTTACATGCATTTACTTTAAAGAGTATAGGAATAATTGATATGACATTAGAAGCAGTACACATTTAGAAGACCAAAATGAACAGGTATTTTAAGTATGGTTTTAATATTAAACATTGCTGTCTGTGATATAGTTGCTTAGTTCACAAATATCAGCATATAGAGTTAATCAGGGTGAGAATTCTACGTATTAACTGCTGTTTTCAAAAACTGGATGGAAGTTCTTAGGACTGTTGCCATAAACATTTTGTTTATATAAATGTGGTTTTGCCCCTATCATATTTCCTAACTTTTTTCCTTTCTCTCTTCATGTTGTTTAATCTTTCTGTTCTCTCTTTCCGTTTAACTGTGTTATACCTTTCATTTTTTATTTCTTCTTTTGAATTCTTACACTAGGGAGACTATACGATATTTATACAAGTGAGTCTGGTTTATTTCACTTATATCTTCAAGTTGCATCCACTTATATATGAAGTCTTTGAGGTTATTTTTCCTTATAGCTGAAATATTACTCTGCTATACTTCTTTTTCATCTGTTCCTCAGGTGATGGGCATTTTGATGTTTCCAAGATTTAGCTATCATAAATTGTGCTGCTATAAACATAGGTGCACATATACCACTATGATATGATGTTTTCAGTTACTTGGGAAAACTACCAGAAGTGGGATAGCTGCATTGAAGGGGATTTCCAGTGCTAGTTTTTTGAGGACTCTCCACACTAATTTCCATAATAGTTGCACCAGTCTACACTCCCACCAGCAGTGGAAAAGGGTCCCTTTTTCCCCACAGCCTCTCCAACATTTGTTGTTGGTTGATGTCTTTATGATAGGCATTCTTTCTGAGTGAGATAGTATCTCAGTGTTGTTTTAATTTGCATTTCACACATGGCTAGTGATGTGGATAATTTTTTCATGTATTTATTTGTGTCTTGTATTTCTTCTTCTGAGAAGTGTGTGTGTTCATTTCAGATGTGCATTTTTGGATTAGGTCTTTAATTTTAGGATCCTAATGTTTTTCAGTTTCTTGTAAATTCTAGATAGGAGACCTTTATCTAAGTGTTTATTAGTTAAGTCTTTTTCCAACTTGTGTTTTCTTTTTTTCACTTTTTTGGTAATTTCTTTCGACATGCAAAAGCTATTCAAGAAAAGGAGGTCACAGTTGCTCATTCTTTCAAGTATTTCCTGTGCAGTTTGATTTTTGTACATGAACTATTTGCCTATCCCTATGTCTTCAAGTAGGGATAAAAGTAGTCTGCACCTACTTTCTCTTCCTGGAGATACAGTGTTTCTGTTTTAATGGTTAAATCTTTAATCCATTTTGACTTTAGTGCTTGGTGATAAACCTCGACCAAGTTTTAGTTTTTGGCATATAGAGAACTGGTTTTTCCAGCACCATTTGTTAAAGAGACTATATTTCTTCCAGTAAGTGTGTTGGGCCCCTTTGTCAAAGATCAGGTGGCTGAGTATGTTTGTAGTTGCATCTGCATCTTCTAATCTATTCCACTGATCCTGAAGTCCATGTTTTGCCAATACCATGTTGATTTTATCACAGTGGCTTTGTAGTATAATTTCAAGTCAGGAATTGTGATGCCTCCTGCCTTGTCTTTATTGGCCAAGATTGCCTTTGCTATCCTAGGTCATTTATGGTTCCAAATAAATTTTAGGAATGATTTCTCTATGTCTGTGATGTATGTTGCTGGTACTTTGATAGGGATTGCATTAAATCTGTTTAACAGTTTTTGGAGTATGGTCATCTTCACAGAGTTGGTTCTTCTTATCTAAGGGCAAGTAATATCTTTACATTTTGTGAAATCCTCTACAATCTCTTTTTTCAGAGTGCTATAATTTTCATTGAATAGATTTTTACTTTAGTTAGATTAATTCCAAGATATTTCATTTTCTCTGGTGCTATTGTAAAAGGTATTGTTTCTCTAATTTCTATCTAGGTGTGTTGACTTTTTAGTATTGACTTTATATTCTGCCATACTACTGAATTTGTGTATTAATCCTAGTAGCTTCTTGGTGGAGTTTTTTTGGGTCTTCCAAATAGAGTATCATGTCATCTGCAAGTAATGACAATATAACTTCTCTTTACCTAGTCCTATTCCTTTTGTTTCTCTTTCTTGTCTAACGGCTCTAGCTAATGATTCCAGAACTATATTGAATAGGAGTGGTGATAGAGGACATCCTTGTCCTGTACCTGATCTGAAAGTAAAAGATTTCCATTTTTCCTCATTTAGAATTACGTTAACTATTGGGTTGTCATAGATGGCTTTTACCAGATTGAGGTATAGACCATCTATTCCAATTTTCTGTATGACTTTGAACATGAATGAGTGTTGGATTTTGTCAAAAGCCTTTTCTGCATCACTTGAGATAATAATCTGGCTTTTGATTTGGCACTATTGATATAGTGTATTGCATTTATAGATTTACATATGTTGAAACATCCTTGCATCTTGGGGATAAGTCCTACCTGGTCGTGGTGCATAATCTTCTTATGATTTGCTGTATTGTATTTCTTAGGATTTTTTTAATTTTTCTTTTTCAGATCCAGGGATTGAACTCAGGCCCTTGAGCTTCCCAGGGAAACACTCCTCCACTAAGCCATCTCTCTGGCCCCCTTTAATATTTTTTTATTGAAGAACAAATGCCAATGAGACAGTTTCAAGACAAATTAACAGGAAAGATTCAATAAATTAATACACTGCAAACAGTTTTTGTAATGTTTTTGTATCATATAAAGTGCATAGATGATATTATACTCACATACATTATTATAGCAGATGTCTCTAATCAGTGAATTAAGAGAACGTAGCTATACACTTCTTTTTTATAGCTGAATTATATCACAGATTCAATAATTAATACTTTCTACCTTGTTATCTTCCTAGTGCTTGTCCATAGTACTGGAAGCCGACATAATATCTTGTCCAACCACTGTTAGTGCAAATTTTGCTTCTCATAGAATTATGCAGAAGCACAGCATATTTATCCTAACTGTACTGTTTATATACACATATCATTATTTTTCCTTCATATACACCTTTTTTTGTCTAGACCTGTCAAAGATGGGCACTCCATTGTCATTAAACAAATTTAGGTGCCTGAACAAGGTGACACAATCCAACACAGTCCAGCATTCCACAATAATAGTGAGTTATCTGAAAAAGTTGTTAACTGTAGCCACTTACAGCTCAACTTATTATTATGGCCCTGTTTTGTATACCTCATTTTTATACTTTTCTGCTTCTGATTGTTAAGACCGAGATAGAGCAAGACCTATATACCAAAAATGTAGCTTTTGTTTCTGTTGCAGTCAGTGAAGTCCCCTCAGGGTTTATCTTGTAATCCTGTACCTTTTTCTTTAGATCATTTGTCTGTGTCATCCATGTGGATGAGTCACAGCCAATGCTTGACCAGTTTGCTCTCTGTGAGAGCCTGAAAGAAGGTTTTCTCTCTATGTGACTCTCCTTGGGTACACTATAGATCATCAATCTCTTTCCTCTGTGGCTCCATAATCTCCTTGATCAGAAAATTTGGGGCACAACTGAGTTTCATGATGTTACAGTACAGGTTCTCCTATGTCCTGAGTCTTCGCTGACCTTGAAAGGCTAGGACCAGAATGTTGGCTGACATTGTGGCTCTTCTATTTCTCCAATTTTGATCTGTGAACTTAGGTTGTTAATCATCCAGAAGAAAAGCTGATTAGTACCCTGAAGCATATGCCGTTCAGTTTGCCCTATCTCACTAAATTGTTTTTAGTTGTTGTTGTGCATTTCTATTTGTATTTCTTCTTTTGACTTCCTATACTAGGGAAACTATACAATATTTGCACATGTGTGGTTTATTTCACTTATGAGTATATGTTCAAGTGGCATCCACTTCAATATAAATGCTTCAAGTTTATCATTCTTTATAGCTGAGTAATACTCCATTGTATAGAAATACCACATCTATTGCAACCATTCCTCATGTGATGGACATCTTGGTTGTTTCCAAGATTTTGCTATCATACATTGCACTGCTATAAACATAGGTAAACATATATCACTATGATACAATGTTTTCAGTTCCTCTGGGAAAATTCCCAGTAGGGAGATAGCCGGCTTGAATGGGATTTCAAGTCCTACTCCTTTGAGGAGTCTCCACACTGATCTCTACAATGGTTGTACCAGTCTACATTCCCACCAGCAGTGGAGAAGTGTTCCCTTTTCCCCACAACCTCTCTCAACATTTATTGTTGGTTGATTTCTTTATGATAGCCATTCTTTCTGGAGTGAGATGATATCTCAGTGTTGTTTTTATTTGCATTTCACAGATGGCTAGTGATGTGGAGCGTTTTTTCATATATTTATTCACTTCTTTAATTTTGTCCTCTGAGAAGTGTGTATTCATCTCAGATACCCATTTCTGAATTAGATCTTTAAATTTGAGGACCCTAATATATCTTAGTTCTTTATATATTCTAGAGAGCAGACCTCTATCTGATTGCTTATTATTTAGGATTTTTTTCAAAATTTGTGGGTTGTCTTTTCACTTTGTTCACAATTTCTTTTGACGTGCAGGAACTCCTCAAGAAGAGCTTGAGGAGTTGATCCCAGTTGTTGATTCTTTGAAATGCTTCCCATGCGAATATATGATTGTTCATGTTTTAATGTTTAGATCTTTAATTCATTTTGACTTTATCTTAGTGCTTGGTGATAAACCTAAATCAGGTTTTAGTTTTCGGCCTGTAGAAAGCCAGTTTTTCCAGCACCATTTGTTAAAGAGCTTTCTTCCAGTAAGCTTGGCCCCTTTATCGAAGATCAGGTGGCTGAGTGTGTTTGTAGATGCCTCTGTGTCTTCTAATCTATTCCATTGATCGTCAGGTCTATTTTCTTGCCAATGCCATGTTGATTTTATCACAGTGGCTTTGTAGTATAATTTCAAATCAGGAATCGTGATTCCTCCTGCCTTCTCTTTATTGACCAAGATTGCCTTTGCTATTCTTGGTCTTCTCTGGTTCCAAATAAATTTTATGAACAATTTCTGTAGGTCTGGGAGGTATGTTGGTGGCAGTTTGATAGGGATTGCATTAAATCTGTACAACAATTTTGGGAGTATGGCTGTCTTCATGATCTTGGTTCTTCCTATCCAAGAGCATAGATTATCTTTCCATTTTCTGAAATCCTCTATAATCTCTTTTCTTATGGTGTTGTAATTTTCCATGAAAAGATCTTTGACTTCCTTGGTTAAGTGAATTCTAAGGTTTTTCATTTTCCACGGTGCTATTGTAAAAGTTATTGTATCCCTCTCAGTGTGTTTGTTATCTATGTAGAGGAATGCTATTGACTTTTGAGTATTGACTTTATCCTGCTATGCTACCGAATTTCCATATCAATTCTAGTAGTTTTTTGGTGGAATTTTTTGGGTCTTCCAAGTAAAGTATCATGTCACCTGCAAATAGTGATAATTTAACTTCTTCTTTACCTATTCTTATTCCTTTTGTTTCTCCCTCTTTCTAGTGGCTGTTGGTAATGATTCCAAAACTATATTAAATAGGAGTGGTGATAGAGGACATCCTTGTCTTGTACCAGATCTAAGAGTAAACTATTTCAGTTTTTCACTATTTAGAATTATATTAGCTTTTGGGTTGTCATAGATGGCTTTTATCAGATTGAGGTAGAGTCCATCGATTCCAATTTTCTGTAGGACTTTGAACATGAATTAGTTTTGGACTTTGTCAAAAGCTTTCTCTGCATCAATTGAGATAATCATGTAGTTTTTAGATGTCAGTCTATTAATATAGTGTATTGCATTTATAGATTTTCAAATATTGAACCATCCTTGCATCCCTGGGATGAATCCTACCTGGTCATGGTGTATGATCTTCTTGATGATTTGCTGTATTCTATTTGCTTGGATTTTATTAAGGATTTTTGCATCTATGTTCATGAGGGAGATTGACCTGTACTTCTCTTTTTAGTTGTCTCTTTCCTGGTTTTGGTATCAGTATTATACTTGCCTCCAGGAATAATTTTGGGAGAATATTTTCCTTTTCAATTTCATTGAACAGTTTGGGGAGTATATGGATTATATCTTCTGTAAATCTCTTGCAGAATTCAGCTGTGATTCCATCAGGATCTGGACTTTTCTTTGTTGGTATATTTTTATTGCATTTTTAATTTCATTGGCTGTTATTGGGTTACGGAGAGTTCTTGTATCCTGATTCAGTTTTTGTAGTTTGTACCTTTCTAGAAATTTGTCCATTTCTTCTGTTTCTTCAATTCTGTGAGAGTAACATTCTCAAAATAGCTATAGATGATGTTCAAGATCTGTGGTAACTTCACCCTTTTCTTTCCTTATTGCTTGAATTTCTCTTTTTATCTTCACCCTTTTTGATGAGGTTATCTAGGTGTTTATCAATTTTATTTAATCTTTGAAAGAATCAGCTTTTTTCCCCAGTTCTAAAAAAAAAAAAAAGGCTGGGGAGATGGCTCAGTGGAATAAATGCTTCCCTAGGAAGTACAAGGGCCTGAGGTCAAGCCCTGGTTCTGGAAAAAAAAAAAAGAATTAGCTTTTTTATTCATTAATTCCTTGGGTTGTTTTCTTTGTCTCAATTGCATTAATTTCTGCTCTAATCTTTACAATTTCCTCCCATCTTTGTGCTTTGGGTTTGGTTTGCTCTACTTTTTCTACATGTTTGAGGTGCAACATTAGGGTATTTATTTTTTCCTGCTCTGTTTTCCTAATGTGTGAGTTCACAGTTATAAATTTCCCTCTAAGAACTGCCTTCATTGCATCACATAAATTCTACTAAATTGTGCTTGAATTTTCATTGAATTGTAGATATTGTTTAATTTCTTGTTTAACTTCATCTATAATTAATTGGTTGCTGAGGAGGTTGTTATTTAATTTCCATGTATTTATGGAGTTTTGTGGTTTCTTTTGTCATTTATTTCCAGTGTAATTGCACTGTGGTCAGATAATATGCATGGGATCATTTCTGCTTTCTTGGATATACTTAAGCATGACCTATGGAATACTATGTGGTCTATTTTATAAAATGTTCCCATGCAGCTGAAAAAAATATGTATTCAGATGTGATTGGGTGGAACATTCTGTATATGTCAACTAAGTCCATTTGTTCAAAGGTCTGGTTCAGTTCTGCTACTTCATTGCTAATTTTTTGTCTGCTTGACTTATCTTTTTCAGATAAGGGGATTTTAAGTTTTCCTGCTAAGATTGTGATATTGGATATTAGATTTTTGATGTCCATTAAGATTTGTCTTATATAGTTGGGTGCTCTTGTGTTGGGTGTATACGTATTTACAACTGTTACCTCTTCCTCTTGAACTTTTCCCCAAGTCAGTATGTAGTGGCCTTCTTTATTTCATTTAATCATTCTTGGTTTGAAGTTCAGACTGTCTGAGAACAGCATGGATAACCCTGCTTTATTCTGAGGTGTGGGATCATGTAGTATTGTTTTCCATCCTTTGACTTTCAGCCTATGAATTTCTTTATAGTTAAGTGTGTTTCTTATATACAGCATATTGTTGGATTTTGCTTCTTATTCCACTTTGACAGTCTATTTCTTTTAATTGGTGAATTGAATGCATTTACATTGATGGTTATAACTGAGATGTATTGACTTATGATTGACATGTTATTTACCTGCTGTCGTATACCTCTTTTTCTCCTGTATTTAATTGTTTGCCCTATTTGGTGTGATCTTTCCATTATCATTCATGGAGTTGTGGTCATTTTGATCCCTTTCTATCTTACCTTTTAGTAGTCTTTGTAGGATTGGCCTTGTCGTCATGAAATTCTTTATTTGTTCTTTGTCATGGAAGTATTTCACTTCTCCATCAAACTTGAGAGTTTTGCAGGATATAGCAGTTTAAGATGGAATTTGTTTTCTTTTAGGACTTGAAGTTCTTTCCTCCATGCTCTTCTTGACTGGATGGTTTGTAAAGAGAAATCTGCCATTATTCTGACAGGTTTTCTTGTTTCTTTTCTCTAGTGGCTTTTAGCATGTTGTTCTTTTTACTATATTTCTGGGATCTTGATTATTATATCTCTGGGTTTGTTTCAATTGTGTTGATGTTATTTGGAGTTCTATATGCTTCAGTTAACTGAATATGAGATTGTTTCCCCATATTTGGGAAGTTTTCTGCTATTACTTCTGCCCATTTCTTTTTATATCCTTTTTAATGACTCCTTCTTTCTCATTTATGCCTATTAGTCTTATGTTGTTCATCTTTGCATTGTCTTGCAGATGTTGAATTATTTTTTCCTACATCCTAATTGTTTTAGGAGATCTTTTCTTACCTTTTCATTAGCTGCAACGGTGTCTTCAAGGTCTGAAATGCTATCTTCACTTTCATTGAAATGGTTTTGCCAGTTTGTGATTGAGGTTTTATTTTCCTGTATATCTCTTTGAATGTTGCTTATGCATTCTGTTTCTTTCCTATATTGCTCATTCGAGGATTCCATCATTTTTCTATTTTCCTCTATTTTTATTGGTATCTTTTTTAGAAGCACTTAGTAATTCTTTCATTATAGTTATCATTTCTTGTTTTACTTCAAAGATTATTTCTGATCTGAATTCCTGTATTCCTATTTGTGGGTGTTTCTTTACCTCAAATGCTATTATTTCAGAGATTTCAGGTGTATGATTTCCAATTTCTTCTATGCTGGTGTTTCCTGCATTTGTTCTTGGTGGGCTCAGGACCTGAGAATTCATTTTACTCCTCCTCTTTGTCACTTTATATAGCACTGTTTTCTGACGTTTGGTGTGGAGCTTTGGTGCAGTTATTACCTTAGCACATACCAATATTATTGCCCAAGAGAGATTAGGTGGTTAAGGCAGTTACAGTTTTATATTTACTGAACTATAGTTATCAACGGTAATAATGGGTAATGAGATTTAGCAATTGTCAACCTTTTGTATCTAATGGATTTGTATTTGAGACACTAAGAGCAAACATTATGACTATATACCTAAGCAGATATTAGATTGGGAATTTGTACTTAAATTAGTTCCCCTAATTTCTATGTGATAACCTCCTCTTTTGTACTTGTAGTCCTCCAGGCAGCTAGTTCACCCATTACCTGTTGCCCCCCTCACAATCAAGAGAAAAGGAGGGAGGATGCACTTACAGATCTAGCAAAATGTCTCAGCTTACCAGGTCCAATCTAGCAAGCTTGAACTTGTCCAGGTGGGCCTGGCTTGTGTCTGGGTGCTGTGCTCTGCTTCCTCCTGCTGTAGTCCTTGGAAGTGAACCAACTGTGCCCCTCTGGCAAGGTGTTCTACTCCTGGATTAGTTGGGTGGGTCTCACTCCTTGCCTCTCTGCAGGGAGTTCTGTTTCAGAGTTCCACACCAGACCTGTCTGATGGAGTAGAATCCGGAG
>PVKA01056156.1:0-10031 GCA_004027165.1 Ctenomys sociabilis
GATGAAGTGAAAGGCACATAAATCGCCTCAAATGTGAGCTATTAACCCAAGAGTCTGCACATTCTAGTTCACCGTGTCTGCTACTTCCTTGAGTAAACAACTGAATTACAGAGGCAAAAAGAACATGATACCAAGGTTTTATAGCTTTCCTGTCAACAGCAGAATGGCTCCTTTTATAAGAGGAAAAGGATTGTTGGAGTGTGTTGGTGGGCACAGCAATAAACATGAACCTTTAACAAGAAAAATGAAAAAGAAAAACTGGGTTTTGTCTTTCAATTTATAGTAACAAAATTAAAAAAAAACTTGAGATAATGATTTTTATCTTTGAGAAAACTAGCATTAAAAATTAAGTACTGTTGCCCCAAATATCCTAATACTAATAAACAGTTCTCTTATCAGGAACAGAAATCATAAGCCCCTCAAAGCAAATACATCTATTTTACTTTACAGAAAATGGCTTTTCATTCTCGGCAAGTCTAGTAAGTGACTTGGGAGTATGTCTTACATCTTGAAAACATACACAAAGACACATCAAAATGAAATTATCTCTCAGTATTTGTAGTATCCTGAAAAACACAATGCTAGGATCATTTATCTCCTTCTTCTCTTTACATGAAATATCTGGATCATCAAACAGTACATACATTATTTTAAAAAATCTATTAACTCTTTAAATTTAGTGGGCTTTTATAGCCCACCAGATCCTTACACTGAAAACAGTCCACATTTTCAAGCATTTGTGTTGAATTTTCTGAAATTTAGTTCCTTGACTGTTCTTTACAGTATATTGTTTTATATTTTTTGGTGTGCATGTATTTCAGTGATAATAATTTCATTCAAGGAGCATGTCGTATGAGGTATATCATATATAAAAGTATGAAAACATTCATAAGCAGCTCTTAAAAATGAGTGGATTTATTGAATACACAATCTATAGATATTGGCATGACTTTGATAAAGAGCTAATGTTTTTAACCTCATGCAGCTGTGCCTGAAATGTAGAAACATTTCAGACAGCAGCCATCCTCATGAAGCAGTTTTAACAAGGCTATAAACACCCTGGAATTCAGAACTCATTCATTTTTCAGATCATGTGTGTTCAGCATGAGGTAGATATGGGTGTAATTGTTCAGAACAGATGACAACTATATTATGATAAAGACATCCTCATATGCCTCCCAATAGTTTAAAACATGTATGCTTTCCAGAATAATTAAATGATTATCAAAGGAGGATATTTTCATGATGTTTAAATTTAATTTTATACATAGAAGCTTTATACTTTCAGAAAACTGAGAGATTTGCTTTATTCTCATGAAATTATTATTATTATTATTATTTTGTATTTGAGGGAAGGGTTTACAGCGTGTTCAAGTCTCACTACTAGATCAGATTCATAGTAATCCGCCTGTTTACAGTCTCCCAAGAGCTGGAATTAAGCCACCACGCCCAGTTTGAATTGCCATCTCAGTGTGCAACTCTCCTATGAAATTATTGTTTAATCTAAAACACTAAAAAGTTTAAGTTCTGAGAAAATCCACATACAGGTAAAAGAAAATGTTAAATTTTTATATGGAATTTCTTCATCTAAGAAGATGACAATGTTACCTCATTTGGAAAATTTTGATCAGCAATGAAAATTAACTTATTAATTTATAAATGTCTAAAAATGTATTGCAAAATATCTGTGGAGCTATTTATTATAACTGAGTGCAAGATTTTTACAAACAACGTTACTTTATCATTCTCCTTGACTTCAGAAAGAATAGGTCAAGGTGCAGGAAATTACACGGATAAAAGCATTCAGAATAAAACAATGGGTAAATTTAGCTTGAAGCTTTTACCCAACACAATTAAAAGAAAAATGGTTCAGAGTCAATAGTTACCGTATGTCTCTGACTGCTTGTACATGGAATATGTCAAGAGATTTTTGAAAAGAAAGTTTGTTTTTATTCTTTTCCAAACTCCCCTAACTTTTCATGTATAAGGGTAAAAAGAAAAATTCCAATAGCACACAAATCTATGAAACAATGGACTTCTCTAACATATTTCAAATAAATCACAAAAATACAAATTGAAAAATTCTTTGCCAGGGAGAAGTTGGACAGAGATACAGAAACAATAATTTAAGAAACTATAAAAGGTATTGCAAGCATTCATGCTCTGGGTAAACTAAAACTGATGGAAAGAGAGCAATCAGCTTGTTTGTGCAGAGTAATTGCGGTAAGTAGGAGATAGCATCTCAGCAATCGCAATAATGGTGTTGGAACTATGTGTGTTTTCAATGCAGCCCCAAGTCCAGCCATAGCTAACAAGGAAAGGAAACTTCAAAATGTACTAACAATTCATAAGTTACAAGCAAAGCATTTCCAAGTCTTTGAAGTGAAAATTATATTCAAAATCCTGTGATTTCTTGATATCTTTCTAAGTGACATTTCTGGACATCTCTGCAAGAGAACTAAGTATAAAACAGAATGAATGCTGACATAGAATAGTATTCTGATGTTACACAAATCATCCACACCAGTAAGAGTCAGGGACTTCTAAATTAAAGTTAATATGCCTATGTCCTTAAGCATTTGCTTCAGCTAGACATCTACTTCCTCTTCAAAGCACTGTGTGTTTTTTGTTTTGTTTTTTATTTTTGTCTCTCTACTGCTAGGACATTTCACTGCACCTAATGACAAGGAAAACAAGGAATATGAACTTGCCAAACAACTGGGTTAAACTCTGATGATCTGTTCAGTGTTATCTGCAGTGTTATATTATCTGTCACCTGTATTTACAAAAGGAGGGTAGAAACAAAGCATAAGAAGCAGAGCTTTGAAAAGAAAATTTACCAGATGTTTTTATAATAAATACAAATATAATTCTTTTACTGTATAGAGATAGATTTAATGCAAAGTCTTGGCTTCCTTAAGTAGCATACGTTAAAGAAATCTGAGGCTCTCTTGTGAGATTCAAAGCATTAAAGCTTGCTAAAATATTGCCAGGAATTTTTGTCCAAGTATGAAATTTATTTATAGACTCTTAAACATTTTTCTTTAGGGTATGTTTCCTTTTGCTTTCAAGTTTTATCCCTCATAAGTTAAAATATTATATGTAAGCTTACTGGTTTAATTATGCTAACAATATCAAAATGCTATCTTTTAACTTTCACATTACTGAATTGCAATAGCTCCATCACATTTAAGCAAAACAAAAAGATAATTTTTTAAATAATAAAATGCTTGCCTGTTATAATTTAACTGATTATCTCTTACTTTGATTGTTACTAGTTACATTCTATTTTTCAATCTTAGACATGTATTCATAAAACAAATTTTTGTAACAGCTGGACAAAAAAGAATAAGTGTAAATATTTAACATAAATATAATATGAACATTTTAATGAACTTTTAAAAGTATGCTAAATGAATTACATACCGTCATCTGCATCTGTGACATTAAACACAAGAACAGTAGACCCTAGAGGTATATTTTCCATTAAAGAGGTGCTATATGAGTTCAAGCTGAAAACAGGTGGATTATCATTTACATCTAGTATGTTGAAATAAACTCTGATGGTAGCAAATTGTCCTCCACCATCTTCAGCTCGAACAGTGAGGATATAGTATTGCTGGACTTCATAATCCAATACTCGAGTCAAATTAAAGACTCCAGTAACTGGATTCAGGAAAAATATGCCATCTTCATCGTCTTCATTCACTATGTATGTAATTTCTCCATTCACACCAGAGTCATCATCTGTAGCTAAGATGGCTGCTACCAAAGAACCTGTCAAACAGAATACATAGTTTAAAATTAATAGAATAGGTATTAGTAGGACATACACAGTGATAGCAAACAAAGCATTCATACAAACTATTAATGCACATAAGATTCACCTGATTTTTATGTAAGACACTGATATCATTATTCGCACAGATCAATAAAACACATAGATTTACATCCATAGTGGTTACAATGTATTCTGGGAAATTCATCTTTCTTCTGATATTTTCTCCACCTAACACTACGACTTTAAAATTTATTTATGAATTTGGTGAGCATGTGCTATAAAAAATTGCTACTGACAGGCATTGGACATTCCAATCATACAAGTCCATGTTCTGGAACGGCTGGGCTCATGGGCTCACTGCTATAATTAAAGCAAGAAACAAATGTGATAGATTTCATGAAGGACATGACGAAAACCTCTTCGGGAATGAAGGAAAATTTGCACAGAAAAGTAGTCTTCTATAAGCATTAAACTCTTGTCAAGCAAAGGCTCCAGAACACAAACTGTATTAGGCAAACTCATTCCAAATATAATTCAGAATACAGTTTAACTTTTAGTTAAGAACTTCTCCTAATGGAAATGGAATATACACAAGTATGAGATGCATGGGAATTGAGTACTGAAACTCAACAATCACCACAGCATTGTAGTCAAGGATCAAAGGTGACAATTTAAGAGTCACACTCAAATAATGTGTTCGAGCATATGCTAAACTCCAACCCTCACATCACTAAAGGCACAAATGCTTTTTAAGTTAACCTTTACCCTCATTATAGCAGGAATCCTTGTTTCCATTTTACAGAAGGAATTGAAACTAAGAAAAAGTAATTTGCCAACAGTCACACAGCTTTCAATGTCAGAATCAATGTTCACAGCTTTTTCATGTTCTTTGTTCTCACTCTTCTATACACAGAAATACAATTCCACTAAATATTTTCAAAATCAAAAAAAGAGTATCAAATCTGTGGCTGCCAGAAAAATTAACAACCCATGTCACAATACTTTCAGAGACAGAAATATCTATAATTAGTCATCAGATAACGACTAACCTCATTTGTTCTCAAAATACTTGCAATTTGCTTTAAAGCCATACCACAGAAGTTAATTAAAAGATTCAAAAATCTAGCACATGTACTTTATAATGACTAGCATGTGGCAAACACTAGCCACTAATTATGAACATCCAAAACATTGTACATAATTGCAATCAAAAATAATTCTTGCCAGAGCCACGTAATGGCATGGCGCCTACCGGGTGCGGTGTCTTCTGGGATGTCAAAGGAGTACACAGGCCTGGAGAACTTGGGTGTATGGTCGTTCACATCACTGACCGTTATATTGATTCGCATGTCTGAGGACTGCAGGCCGTCATCAGCACGAACCAGCAATGAGTATTTGGAGCGGCGTTCTCTGTCCAACCGCTTGGTTGCTATTAGATCTCCAGATTCGGGGTCAATTCGAAAACTATCATCTGCTCCACTAATGATGGTGTATGTGACAAGGGCATTGGCACCCTACAAAAAATGGGACCAGGCATTTGAACTGTTAGAAGCAAAGAAACAAAATCATTGTTCCTTATATATTTGACCAAGCAAGGCTTTTGGCTTTAAATTCATGTACTTCTATAAAATTTCAAAAAGCATAGGAGATCTATTTAATGAAGAACTTGAAAGAGTTCTGTACCAAATATTCCAAAATACTGATGAAATAAAGGTGAATCCCAAATAGAAAGGACTATTCAGTAGAAGTGGGACTACAGCACATGTGCCAATAATGTTGCGTGGATCATTAAGAGCTTTCTAAAAAGTCTGCCATCACTAACAGGCACTCATGCATTGAAAGACAGTATTATTAAAATACCTCTATACCCAAGGCAATTTACAAATTCAAACCAATTCTTATCAAAAATTTAAAGATATATTATAATAGCAGTAGTTTCATAGGTCTTATACAGAACCACAAAAAACCCTTAAGTACTGTAAACAATTTTGAAAAAGAACAAAGATAAAGATATCACACTTTCTCATATCAAAATATATTACAAAGTTACAATAATTTAAGCAGTATTGTACTATATCAAGCAAGACATTAACTGTAGAAGAGAATACAAACCCCAGAAGTAAATTCACTAAGCAGGGCCATTTAACAAAGGCACCAAGAATAAACAATGGCAAAGAAGTTTCTTCAGCCAGTGGTGCAGTGAGAACTTGATATTCATGAAAATGAAATTGACAGTAGATCCTGATTCTATACAGACACACATGTCAACTAAAAATGGATTAAAGACTTAAGCACAGAACCTGAAGTTACAGAACTTGCAGAAGAAAACATGAAAGAATGATTTCTCCCCCATGGCATTAATATTGGCAGTGATTCCATGCATATGACACCAAAAGCAATGACAACTAAAAGAGAGATAAATGATTTATAGAACTAAAAGTATTAGGGGAAGTATAGAAAACAGTCATCAAAATGAAGAGGCAACTATTGAAAGAAAGAAAGTATTTGCAACTGTACACTGGGATATAGTCCAACATTAATCAGGATGTCCTAAAACTCAGCATATAAATTTTAGCAGCTAAGGGTTCAAAAGGATGTATCTCCAAATAAAACATAAAAATGACCAACAGATATATGAAGAAATGCTCAATTATGTATGCTAAGTGAACTAAAAGTGAAAACCACTTAATATACCACCTCAAAACTTTTTGGACAACTATAATAAAAAAAAAGTCTGGTATATGTATATACTCTCATTTACTTTTTTAATAATCCTAGGTGCTGAGAAAAGTGCATATAAAGGAGAACATCTATTTGAATTTCAGATTATCCCAGCCAGAGTTAGGATCATATGTTTGTTAAAGATACTCGGGAATAGCATCTATTTTAATACAGAACATGAAATGACATTTTATTTGAAATAAGCAGATTAAAGGATAGCAGCAAAGAAATGTTTATCTGCTAATTAGAGATTTGGCAATGACATCTCAGAAAACTACTTGAAAGTCATTATGTGAAGGTAGCATAAGAGTCATTGAAAATGTAAATCAGAACAGATGGCAACTTTGGTAGTGAAGGAGTAGGAAGGTGTATTCTAGATAACCACATCTTTTGATTTTGCTGTTGTTTCTTGTGGAATTGAGGCTCTATTGACATACATTGTTTACACAGGAGGATGTGATTTATTTCACTGATTTCATTGCATCCACTTACCTATAAAAGCCTCAAATTTATCTATTTTATATAGCTGATTAATACTCCATGGTGTAAAAATACTACATTTTATTTATCTATTCCTCATTTGATGGGCATTTGGTTTGTTTCACTTAGATATGAGAAATTATGCTACTAGAGACACAGGAGCACATGTATTGCTGTGGTACAGTGTTTTCAGTTTTTCTCAACAAATATCCAAAAGGAGAGTAGTGGGTGGGGTGGACCTGCAGCCCTAGTTTTCTGAGAAATCCCCACACAACTTCCACATTAATTGTACAACTCTACACACCCACCAACAGTGAAGGGCTCCTTTGTCCCCACAGCCCAGCCAGCATTTGTTATTGGTTGACTTGAGGATAGCCATTCTTGCTGAGGTGAGGTGGAACCTCAGTGTCATGTGAATTTGTGTTTCTTAAATGACCAATGATGTTGAACATTTATTCATACATTTGTTTTGCATTTGTATTAGTTCATCTGGAGAACTGTATATTCATGTCAGATGTCTAATTTAGTTTGAATTTTAAGGGTGTGATCTTTTTTCAATTTTTTTTTAAATTTCTTTATATGTTATTGATAGAAGTCTGTTGTCTGCAGCATAATCGGCTAATTTCCCCTCAATTTATGTTTTATTTTTATTCTGTTGGTGATTTCTTTTTATGTGCAGAAACTTTTCAAAAAGATGAGAACCCAGTTGTTGATTCTTTGAATTATTTGCTATGAAGCTTGGTTTTACTTCATGAACTCTCTACCTACCCCGATGTCTTCAAGATTTCTACCTATTTTTTTCTCCAGTAGATTTAGTGATTCTGTTTTAATATTTAAATGTTTAAGCCATTTTAACTAGTTTAGTGCATGGTGATAGACATGGGTCTAATTTTAGTCTTTGGCATGTGGAAACTTTCTCCAACACCATTTATTAAAGAGGCTATCTTTCTTCCACTGAACACCTTTGGCCCCTTTGTCTTATCACGGTAGTTTTACAATACAGTTTCAAGTCAGGGACTATAAGGCCTCCCGTCTTTCCTTTGTTACCTAGGATAGCTTATGCTATTCTAGTTCTCTTTGGGTTCCAGATGAATTTTAGGAATGTGTCCTCTAGATGTGTGATGGTATTTTATGGGGATTGCTTTGGTGAGCCCTGCCCTGCCCCCTCCCCAACACAGAGACAGGAATCTCCTGGAGTTCCACAAGCCCCCTACCAGCCCTGAAGGCAGGCTGACCCCGGGCAGCCATGGGGCCCTAGTGAGTCCTGCCCCATCTTGAGATACTTGCTGAGCTGTGGCCTGCCTTTCCCACATTCACAGAAAGCAGGCTGAATTATGGACAGGTAGAGGGATTGGTGAGCGCTGGATTCCACACTCATCGTGGTGGGAGCCACGCTGAGCTGTGGCCTGTCCCTCACCACTGTGGCAGCCTTGGTGGCCTGCAGTTTACCTCCTCCCACACACTGTAGTGAAAGCCACACTGAAGTCCAGACAGTGAGAACTTTGATGAGCCTGTCTACCCCACACTGTAGCACCATTTGTTGAATAGGCTGTTTCCTCCCCTTTGACTCCTTTCTCAAATCTGAGTATATCTGGGAATAGGGGTTTCTATATCCTCTAGTCTGTTTCATTGGTCCACATACCTGATTTTCTCCAATACAATGCCATTTTAATTCCTTTTTAGTATGGTCTAAAGTCAGGTATTGTGAGGCCTTCTGGTTTGCTCTTGCTGCCTAGAATTGCTTTTGCTATTTTTGGTCCTTTCTGGTTCCCTATGAATTTTAGTATTGTTTTCTCTCATTTGGAAAGTATGGTGTTGATATTTGGATTGGGACTGCATCGAATCTTTTCAATAGTTTTGGGAATATGGCTCTTATAACAATATTGGTTCTGGATATCCAGTAACAAGGGTATATTTCCATTTTCTGATGTCCTCTTCTATCTCTTTCTTTCAGAATGATGTTGACTTCTTGTAGATGTTTTATTTTTTTGGCTAGGTTAATACCTAAAACTTCATTTTTCTTGAAGCTATTGTAAATAGTACTGTTTTTATAACTTCTTTCTTCATCAAAATCATTATTGATACACACAACTACTTATGATTTTTATATAATTATCCTGATACATTACTGTAGCTGTTTATCAATTCTAGAAGAATTGGAGTTTCTTGTATCTTCTATGTAATTCGATTTACTTTTTGCATGTACCCCCTTTTAATTCTTTCTCTTGCCTAATTTCTCTGGATAATATTTCACATACTATGCTGAGTAGAAATGTGATAGAAAATATCTTTATCTTGTTCCTGATTTTAAGAAAAATGCTTTTATTTTTTTCCCATTTGGTGTGATGCTGGCTGTTGGTTTATCATAAATAGTTTTTATCATATTTAAGTGTAGCCTTTCTATACCCACCTTATTTAAGGTTTTTATCATGAGCCAGTGTTGGACTTTGTCAAAAGCCTTTTCTTCACCTATTGATATAACCAAATGATTTTTTTTTTTTACCTTGTTTCTTCTTATATGGGATATCACATTTATTGACTTATATTTGTTAAGCACCCTTGTATCTTTGGGATGATACCTACTTGTCATAGTAAATGGTCTTTTTGATTATGTACTGCATTTTTTTCTTGCTAATATCTTTGGAGGATTTTAACATCTTTGTTCATTAAGAAGATCCTATAGCTTTTTGTTTCTTTGTTATTTTTTCTTTTTTCTTTTTTTTTTTTTTTTTTTTTTTTTTTTTTTTTTTTTTTTTTTTTTTTTTTTTTTTTTTTGTAGATGGTTACGGATTAGGATGATATTAGTTTCTATAAATGAATTTGGAAATACTCTGTCTCTTTCAATTTCTTTAAAAAGCTTGAGAAGTATTGGTGATACAGCAGCCTTGATATCTTTGTAGAATTCTCCAGTGAATCAATCTATCAGGTCTAAGGCTTTTTTCATTTCACAGGTTCTTTATTCATTGCTTGTTATTGGATTATTCATCATATTTATGCCTTCTAGTTTTAGTTTTGGTAATTTGTATGCATCTGAGAATCTAGAGTAGCA
>PVKA01056157.1:0-10026 GCA_004027165.1 Ctenomys sociabilis
CTTAACAATGCAGATTCAATAAATTAATACATTGCAAACTGTTTTCATAATGTTTTGGTATTGTACAAGGTGCATACATGATATTATATTTACAGATATTATTTTAGCAGATATCTCTTATCAGTGAATTAAGAGTGTAGCTGCTTATCTTATTTTTTATACCTGAATTATATCAAAAATTCAATAATTATTTTCCTAGTGGATGACCTTAGTACTAGAGGCTGACATAATATCCTGTCCATAATATCTGCACCATTAGTGCAGATCTTGCCTTTCATAGAATTATGTAGAAGCTCAGCGTTATCTATCCCAACTGTACTGTCTATACACACACATCATGATTTTTTTTTCTACACCCCTTCCTTTGTCTACACCTGTCAAAGGTGGGCACTCCATTGACATTCAACTAACTTAGGTGCTTGAACTCGACACCACAATCCAACACAGTCCAGTATTCTACGACAATAGTGAGTTATTCAAAGAAATTGTCAACCATAGCCATTTACAGCTCAGCTTAATATTATGGCCTCACGATGTATACTTCATTTTTATACTTTTCTTCTGGATGGTTAAGGCCTAGATAGATCAAGACTTATATACCAACACATGAATTTTATATTTCCTATGTGGTCAGTGAAGTCCTTTCAGGGTTTATCTTGTAGTCCTGTACATTATTCTGTAGTTCCTTTGTCTGTGTCATCCATGTGGATGAGTCACGGCCAATGCTTGACCAGTTTGCTCTCTGTGAGAGCTTGAAAGAAAGTTTTCTCTTCATGTGACTCTCCCCAGGCACACTATAGAACTTCAATCTCTTTCCTCTGTGGCTCCATAATCGCCTTGTTCAGAAAATTTAGAGCTCACCTGAGTTTCATGATGTTGCAGTACAGGTTCTCCTATGTCCTGAGTCTTCACTGACCTTGAAAGGTTAGGGCCAAAATGTTGGCTGGCCTTGTGGCTCTTCTATTTCTCCAACTCTGACTTGTGATCTTAGGTTGTTAACCATCCAGAAGAAAAGCTGATTAGTATCCTGCAGTATATGCCACTCACTTTGCCTTATCGGAGTCAATTGATTTTAGTTGTTGTAGGTTTCCTTTTGTATTTCTGCTTTTCGCTTGTTATACTAGGGAGACTATACGATATTTACACATGTGAGTCTGGTTTATAAAAATATGGAACGCTTCACGAATTTGCGTGTCATCCTTGTGCAGGGGCCATGCTAATCTTCTCTGTATCGTTCCAATTTTAGTATATGTGCTGCCGAAGTGAGAACAGAAAAATGTCTTAGATATAAAAAAAGAACCAGACTGGGGAGATAGCTTGGCAGTCTAAGTGCTGCCTGGCAAGCACAAGGACCTGGGTTCAATTCCCAGTACTGCATGCCATGCTAGCCCCAGGACCCCAGTTACACCAAGCCAGCCACCGAAACTGGGTGTGGTGGTGCACACTTGCAATCCCAGTGCTGGAGAGGCTGAAACAGGAAGCTCACTATGAGTCTGAGCTGTGTAGTGAGAACCTGTGCCAAAGGAAATAAACAAATAAATAAATAAATGTTAAAAAATATGTTTTAAGGGCTGGTGAGATAGCTCAGCAGTCTAAAGTGCCTGTGTAGGCAAATTTAGGCAAAGCACAGGAATCACAGTTTAATCTAGGCACCACATGCCATGCCAGCCATGCCTTCAGGGTGGGCTCAGCTGGCTACAAAAGATAATAATAATAATAATAATAATAATAATAATATATTTTAAACTATTTAAAATTGGATAACAAATTTATTTTTTTAAATATGACAATGGCCTTGGCAAGTAGCTCAGCAGTAGAGTGAGGCTAGCATGTGTAAAGCTCTGAGATTGATTCTTGGCACTGCAAAAGCAAAACAAAACAAAATTCATAGACAAAAATATCTGTCTAAGGAGGTTAAGTATTTAAAGTGCTTGGCATTATGCTGCTGGAGTACATGCTTCATAGAATTTGTTACTGCCCTTTGGTTTCAAGAAATAGAGCAAATTAACCCACAGCAATATAAGTAAGAGGGAGTGATAGAGAAAGCAATACAGGGGCGCCTCACAGAAACTCTACAAGACAATTCAGAAAAACTTAGAGAATTCTCTGAAAGGCTATCAAGAATAGGGTCCAGTTAAGTGTGATGGTGTATGCCTATAATATTCAAGAGACTGAAGGAGGAGCATTGCCATAAATTCAAGTCCAGCCTGGGCTATACAGTGAGAACCTGTCTCAAAACAAACAAACAAACAAAAAAAAAAAACAGAACAGTACAAAATCAAAACAAAACAAGAATGTAAGAATGTAGTCTACTGCATCCAGGCATGGTGGTGTACATCTGTAATCCCACTACTTGGGAAGCTGTTGGAGAAGGATAGCAAACTGGAGGCCAGCCTGGGCAATTTGGTGCGAACCTGTTTTTAAAAAATGGGGAAGAAGCCAGATGTTGTGGCTCACGCCTGTAATCTGAGGCAGATTACTGAGTTCAAACTACCTCAACTATGTTGTAAACCTAAACTACAAAGCAAGATCCTGTCTCAACAAACAAATGGAATATAGTCTATTTCTACATCCCTCTGAATATCCACTTCATTTTTTGTGCTTTTAGGGGTACTGAGTATTGAACTCAGGGCCTGCACACTGTGCTACTCTTTGGGCTTTGAAAGAGTTTTTTAAGATAAGGTTTTGCTAAAATCCCTTTAGGTTAATAAACACATGACAGAGGGCAGTCTTTTTAGTAGAAAATTGTGATTTTGTATAGTTCACAGGCTGGGCCTGCACTTGTGGTCCTTCTACATCAGCCCATCCTTTGTTCTACAAAGGGATCGATTCTTTGCTCTTTTAGTTTATATGACAGAAGTAAATGACTCCTTGTCTTCTGAGTTTACACCTCCATCTTAAACAAGGATCTCTCGTGTAAATTACAAATGTCAAGAATAGCACATGCAATTCTTGTTTTATTTTTCTCATGCTACTTGTCATCCAGAGTGCTACATCACTTACTCATTATTCTGATTGCTTACAGTTTGCTGGCCAGGTGGCATGTCTGGTCTAATCAACTGGGGCTGGGAGGGCAAGGTCATAGCTCAGCTGTGTAGGAGGTGATCCCTCCTTGATGAACTGGAGGGAAAATATGATTTCTGGAGGAAGGAAGAACTGGTGAGTGAGGAGCCAGACGCACCATTCACCTAAGCTTTATCTCTGTTTTGTGGCATTGAAACAGTGTCCCTTATACTCACACATAGGGGTTGGGGTTGTAGCTCCTCAGTAATGCTTCATTAATCTACATGAGGCTCTAGCTCAGCTTCTATCATCACAAAAATTGTGGGTGTGTACTTACGTACCCACATTTGTATCTAAATAAAAACACACTATAGGGCTGGGGAGATAGCGCAGTAGAATAAGGACTTGCCTGCCAATTGCGAGGCCCTGAGTTCAACACCCAGTACCACACACACACACACACACACACACAAAATATATATGTGTGTGTGTGTGTGTGTGTGTGTGAGAGAGAGAAAGAGAGTTTACTTGAATTAGCAATATAGGAAAGAAATAGCATGAAGCAGAATCAAAGAGATATAGAACAACTTAAAATTTCAATTACAAGCTTGCAAAACTTTCTCTCCAATTACTTTGGAGAGAAAGTAAAGATAGAGTTTCACATCTTGAAGACACTGGCATAGCTAGTGAAAAGGTAATAAAAGATCTCTTAAAAACAAGTAAGGGGCTGGGGAAATGGCTCAGTGGAGTAAGTGCTTCCTTGGCAAGCACAAGGGAGTTCAATCCCCGGTTCAGCAAAAAAAAAAACAAAACAAAACAAAACAAACAAACAAAAAAAAAACAAGTAGGATGCAGGAATAAATAATTCATCACCTGCAAGATGACCCAAAGATAAACAACATGAGACTAATAGGCATCAATGAGAAAGGAGTCAATACAAATGATATAAAAAGAATTGGTAGGAGTAATAGCAGAAAACTTCCCAAATATGAGGAAACAATCTGACATTCAGGTAACTGAAGCATACAGAATTCCAAATAACTCCAAATAACTTCAACCCAATTAAAAATACACCAAGAAGCCAGGTGTGGTGGCGCAGGCCTGTAATCCCAGCACTTGGGAGGCTGAGACAGGAGGATTGTTGTGAGTTCGAGACCAGCCTGAGCTACAAAGTGAAATTAAGGCCAGCCTGAACTGCATAGTGAGACCCTGTCTCAAAATGACAAAAAGAAAAAAAAACAAAAACAGAAAAAAAAACAAAACACCAAGACATATAATAAACAAGATCCAAGAAATCCAGCACAAGAACAATATAGTGAGAGCCATTAGAGAAAAGAAACAGATCACATTTAAAGGAAAACCCATCAGAATTACAGCCGACTTCTCTTCACAAATGAGGAAGGCAAGAAGAGCATGGAACAGAGTATTTCAAGTTTTCTATGGAAACAAATTCCAACCCAGACTATTATACCCTGCAAAACTCTCTCTCAAGTTTGATGGAGAAGTAAAATACTTCCATGACAAAGAATAACTAAAGAATTTTATGACGACAAAGCCAACCCTACACAGACTACTAAAAGATGTTTTAGAGAGGGACCAAAATGATCAGAACTCCACGAATGAGAATAGAAGGAACCCACTAAATGGGGTAAACAATTAAATACAGAAGAAAAAAAGGAGTAAACAACAGCTGGTAAATAACATGTCAATCTAAATCAATATATCTCATTTATAAACATCAATGCAGATGGGCTCAATTCACCAATTGAGAAAGAAATAGACTGGCACAGTGGATTAGGAAGCACAATTCAACAATATGCCATATACAAGAAACACACTTACCTCTAAAAGAAATTCATAGGCTAAAAGTCAAAGAATGGAAAACAATATTACATGCCTCAGAAAAAAGCAGGGGTAGCAATCTTGGTCTCAGACAGTCTCAATTTCAAACCAAGAATGATCAAACGAAATAAAGAAGGCCACTATATACTGGTTAGGGAAAAATTCAAGAGGAAGAGATAACACTCATAAATGTATGTGCACCAAACAGGGGAACACCTAACTATATAAGACAAATCTTAATGGACATGAAAAGTCTAATCTCCAATACCACAGTCTTAACAGGAGACCTTAAAAGCCCCTAATCCCAAAAAGATAGGTCAACCAGACAAAAATTAGCAAAGAAGTAGCAGAACTGAACCAGAGCTTGGAACAAATGGACTAAGTGGACATATACAGAGTGTTCCACCCAACAACAGCTAAACATAAATTTTTTTCAGCTGCACATGGGTCATTTTCTAAAATAGACCACATACTGGGCCATAGGTCATGCTTAAATATATGCAAGAAAACATAAATTATCCCATGCATATTATCTGGCCACAGTATAATGAAACTGGAAATAAATGAGACAAGAAAACAGAAAATCCTCCTAAATACATGGATATTAAAAAACACCCTATTCAGCAATCAATAAGTCACAGATGAAATTAAACAAGAAATTCAACAATATCTACAATTCAATGAAAAGTCAAGCACAACATATCGGAATTTATGGGATGTGATGAAAGCAGTTCTCAGAGGAAAATTCATAGCTATGAACTCATACATTAGGAAAACAGAATGGGAATAAATAAACACCCTAATGATGCACCTCCACATCTAGAAAAGGAAGAGCAAATAAAACCCAGAACCGAAAGACAGGAAGAAATCATAAAGATTAGAGCAGAAATTAATTCAACTGAGACAAAGAACACAGTTCAAAGAATTAACAAATCAAAATGCTGGTTCTTTGAAAGACTAACTAAAATCAATAAGCCCCTAGCTAACCTCATCAAAAAGAGGAAAGAAAAAAATCCAAATACAAGCAATAAGCAATGAAAAGTGCATAACTACCACAGATCCGGTGGAAATTCAGAAGACTGCCAATAGCTACTTTGAGAACCTTTACTCTCACACAATAGAAGACACAGAAGAAATGGACAGATTCCTAGAAAGGTACAAATTACCAAAACTGAATCAAGAAGATAGAACAACTCTCAGTAACCCAATATCAGCCAACCAAATACAAAAATGTAATAAAAAGCCTACTGACAAAAAAAGTTCAGGTCCTGATGGATTCACAGCTGAATTGTACAAGAAATTTAAGGAAGATATAATCCTTATACTCCTCAAACTCTTCAATAAATTTGTAAAGGAAGCAGTCCTCCCAAAAATCATTCCTTGAACAAGTGTTATGCTGATAGCAAAACCAAGGAAAAACATAACTAAAAAAGAGAACTACAGGCCAATCTTTCTCATGAACATAGATGCAAAAATCCTCAATCAAATCCCAGCAAATATACTACAAGAAATCATCAAGAAGATTATACACCATGACTGGGTAGGATTCATCCCAGGGATGCAAGGATGGTTCAATATATGCAAATCTATAAATGTATTACACTATATCAATAGAGTGAAATCTAAAAGCCACATGACCATCTCCATTGATTCAGAAATGGCTTTTGACAAAGTCCAACACTCTTCAATCCCGAGTTCCACCAAAAAACCAAAAACAAACAAACAAAAAACAAGACAAAGTCCAACACTCATTCATGCTCAAAGTCCTACAAAAAATTGGAATAGATGGCCTCTACTTCAATCTGATAAAAGCCATTCATGACAACCCAATGGCTAACATAATTCTAAATGAGGAAAAACTGCAATCTTTTACTCTCAGATCTGGTACGTGACAAGGATGTCCTCTATCACCCCTCCTATTCAATATAGTTCTGGAATCATTAGCAAGAGCCATTAGTCAAGAGAGAGAAATAAAAGGAATAAGAATAAGTAATGAAGAAGTTAAATTATCATTATTCACAGTTGACATGATATTTTACTTGGAAGACCAAAAAACTCCACCAAGGACCTACTAGAATTGATACACAAATTCAATAGCATAGCAGAACACAAAGTCAATACCCAAGAGTCAATAGCATTTCTTTATACAGATAACAAACACTAAGAGGGAAATTAGAGAAACAATACCTTTAATAATAGCACTGTGGAAAATGGAATACCTTGGAATTAATCTAACTAAAAAAGTCAAAGACCTTTTCAAGGAAAAATATGCTACTCTGAAAAAAGAGATCTTCAGAAAATGGAAAGATGTTCCCTGCTCCTGGATAGGAAGAACCAACATCATGAAGATGGCCATACTCTCAAAATTGCTGTACAGATTTAATGCAATCCCAACCAAACTACCAGCAACATACCTCCTAGACCTAGAGAAATCATTCCTAAAATTTATTTGGGACTAGAAAAGACCTAGAATAGCAAAGGCAATCCTGGCCAACAAAGACAAGGCAGGAGGCATTACAATCCCTGACTTGAAATTATACTACAAAGCTACTATGATAAAATCAGCATGGTACTGGCATCAAAACAGACCTGAGGGTCAATGGAATATATTAAAAGATGCAGAGGCTGCTATGAACACACTCAGCTAACTGATCTTTGACAAAGGGCCAAACATGCTTACTGGAAAAAAGATAGCCTCTTTAACAATTGGTGCTGGAGAAACTGGCTCTCCACATGCCAAAAAATAAAACCTGACCCAGGTTATGCACTAACCTAAAGTCAAAATGGATTAAAGATCCAAACATTAAAACAAAAACATTCTTGGAAGAGAAAGTAGGAGGAACTCTTGAAGACATAGGGGTAGGCAAAGAGTATATGAACAAAAATCAAATCACACAGGTAATACTTAAAAAATTAACAACTGGGACCAACTCTTATTGAGAAGTTTTTGTATGTCAAAAGAAATTACCAACAAAATGAAAAGACAACCTACAAATTTTGGAAAAATCTTCACTAGTAAATACTCAGACAAAGGTCTTCTCTCTAGAATTTATAAAGAACTAAAAAACATTAGGGTCCCAAAATTTAAAGATCCAATCCAGAAATGGGCATCTGAAATGAACACACACTTCTCAGTGGACAAAATTAAAGAAGCAAATAAATATATGAAAATATATTCTACATCATTAGTCATCCGTGAAATGCAAATTAAAACAACACTGAAATACCATCTCACCCAGAAAGAATGGCTATCATGAACAAATCAATCAACAACAAATGTTGGAGAGGCTGTGGGGATAAAGGAACCCTTCTCCACTGCTGATGGGAATTTAGGTGCAACCATTATGGAAATCAGTGTGGAGACTCCTGAAAAAACGAGAACTAGAAATCCCATTCAAGCCAGCTATCCTCCTAGTGGGAATTTTCCCAGAGGAACTAAAAACGTCATATCATAGTGATATATGTGTACCTATGTTTAAAGCAGCACAATTTGTGATAGCCAGATCTTGGAAACAGCCAAGATGCCCATCACCTGAGGAATAGATGAAAAAGGTGTGGTAATTTTATACAATGGAGTATTACTCAGCTACAAATATGATAAACTTGAAGCATGTATATTTAAGTGGATGCCACTTGAAGATATAAGTGAAATAAAGCAGACCCACGGGTGTAAATATCGTATAGTCTCCCTAGTATAAGAATTCAAAAGAAGAAATACAAATAGAAAGGTATGACACAATTACAAGGAAAGTGAGAACTTGAGGATTGGTCAATGAGGAAAGGGTAAGGAGAAAAGCTGGGAAACATGACAGGGACAAAGCCATACATTTGTATGCACAAGACAGGTAAGGCAATGATTCTGAGAAACATCAATGGGTTTTCAAAACTAGTAGTTAATTGGTAGGATTCTCACCCTGACTGACTATATATGTTGATACCCGTGAACTAAACAACTGGACTGAAGATAGCAATGTGTAATAGAAGGGTCAGGCTTGGAATGCCTGTCATTCTGGTCTTCTAAATACATACTGCTTGTCATGACATAGCAATTATTACCCTACTGTCTCTTGAGTAAATGTTTGTTTAAAAAAAAAAGGGTAATAAATGAAAAAAAGAGACAAGGAAAAAAAGTCACAGGACTGTCTTGCTACAATGCTATATATTGTTAGATTTCTAAATTACTGTGTAAAAATATGTAATTGTTTATTCATATTTTTAAAATATTTTTTATTTTTTAAACTTTTTTCTCCATATTCTGTAGGGACTTACAGTTAAACATATCAGTACTTGACGGAAAAAACCTGTTCTATGTTATGCCTAAGATGTTTGAAATTCAGACAGATAGTGAGGTTAAACCCTACTGCATATGTTGTAGGGTAATAATAGGCTTCTCTTCTGAAGGGTTAACAATCTAAGTTTACAGACCAAACATTAGAGAAAAAGAAGGGTTGCAAAGACAGCCAACATTTTGGCCCTAGCCTTTCAAGCTCAGTGAGGTCTCAGGACATAAGAGAACCTATACTGTAACATCATGTACCTCAATTGTGCCCCAGATTTTCTGATCAAGGAAATTATGGCACCACAGAGCAATGTGATTGATGCCATAGAGTGTGCCTAAGGAGAGTCACATGGAGAGAAAACATTCTCTCAGGCTTTCACAGAGAGCAAACTGGTCAAGCAATGGCCGTGACTTATCCACATGGGTGACACTGACAAGAATCTGCAAACTGCAGTACAGGGTTGCAGGATAAATCCTGAGGGGACTTAACTGACCTTATCAGATACAAAAGTTACACTTCTTGTTATATAGGTCTTGCTTTATCTTGGTCTTAACCATCCAGCAGAAAAGTATAAAAACAAGGTATAAAAACTAAAGCCTTATTGATAGGCTGAGCTGTGAAAGGCTCAAGTCAACAACTTCTGACATTGCCAGTCCTATGGATAACCCAGTACTATTACAGACTACTGGAGTATATTTAATTATTTTGCTGAATTCACACATCAAGCCCGGCGTGGTGGCGCAGGCCTGTAATCCCAGCACTCGGGAGGCTGAGGCAGGAGGATTGTTGTGAGTTCAAGACCAGCCTGAGCTACAAAATGAGCTTAAGGCCAGCCTGAACTGCATAGTGAGACCCTGCCTCAAAAAGACATAAAAAAAAAAAAAAAAAAAAAAAAAAAAAA
>PVKA01056158.1:0-10027 GCA_004027165.1 Ctenomys sociabilis
CCTGTGGGACTCCGGCTCTAACACTCATTCCTGTTTAAGCTCTTGACTTCGGTCGTGCCCAAGTGGGTGACCTCGCAGGCGTACAGGCTGTGCTGATTGTACTCCGCAGCGGTCAGCGGTAGGGTGCTGCTGAGGCTGTAGGTGCTGTCCTTGGGGTCCTGCGCCGTGTAACTGTTCTGGACGCCTTGTGTGTGCTCCTTGCTGTCTACCTTCCACTGGACTTTGATGTCTTTTGGATAAAAGCCATTAATAAAGCACACAAGAGAGGCGCTTCCAGATGTCAACTCGTCTTTCGATGGGGGGAAGATGGAGATAGTTGGTTTTTGATCAGCCCCTGAGGAAGGAAGCACAGAGGAGGGGTTACAGTCACCAGGCAGGAATCCTTTTGGGTGCACGGGGGTGGGGTGCGGGACACAGACACACAGAGCAGCACACGTCTCATGCACAGTGCACAGCAGGGGAGGACAGGATGCACGTGGAGCTCTTCCCTAGTTCCCTCTCCCCTTAAAAGTTTAACTTGTGCTTGAAGTCTTTGTAGCTCTTCAGGGGCCTCCACCTGCTTTTCTGACCTCACCTTTCTTTGTTTCAGTTGTGTTCCCCACCACCTGCAGTGGCTCAGTGCTTCAGGCAAAGAAAGTGGGCTCTCTAGAGCTTAGCCATCAATGCAGGTCTGACTCCTCCATACAGGAGAAGGCAGTAGCAGGAGGTGGCTGACTTCCGGGCCCTCCCCCATGACGGGGCTGCCACGTCAAGCTCCCCTGGGCATCTCCTGGCATGGGGGGGGGGAAGCTCCAATCTCTGCACCTGTGCCTTGCTCAGTATCAGCCCCTTACTGTCTGGAGTTAGGCCAACAACTCGCCCACTGCTCATGAAGCCCTGAAAGTGGGCCCCAGTCCCAGCCTGATGTCTGTGACCACAGGGGAACTTTTTAGCCAGGCCAGAAGGGTCAACTGTAACGGTGGCCACCTGTCTGGGAGGAACTGGCTAGCCTCACTTCTGACCTTGAACAGCTGCCAGGTGGCCTCCTGGAAATCCCCCTCTGCGGAAAGCAATCCCTCAGGTGGGAAAACAGTCATTAAATAAAAAAACAAAAATCCTTCGTTGGGAGAAATCAATAGTACACAAGCAGGTTTTAAGAAATAAACCCAACCTCAAGTTTAACCTACAAGTTCAACCTAAGATTCTGCATTTTTATTTTTGGATTTTTTTCTCTTTAAAACTTTATCATTAATTTTTCCTAAATAATTGAAAAAAGTGATTTCTGGAAAAAATCACAATTATGTGATTTCTGGAAAAAGAGCAGAGAAAAAGTTCTATGAAGTTCCTCTTATGTGGGTGAATTCTTGATGGCTTTAAAATTTCCATCTGGCTCTAAAATATTTAACCATTATGTATTTAATGCAGAAATTATTTCAAGACATCTCATTAGCTTTTAGTAGAGTTTAAGATTCTTTAAAAGAATTTGTAGAAGACCCTGAAATAGTTTTTAAAGTAATTTAAAACAGTCAAAAACACTTGTAAAAATGGTTTCAAAAATGTTTTCAAAAGGTCTTAAAATAGTCCTAGCAAGTTGTTCACACCAAAAAAAATCTTTCTCAAATATCAGTTTCGAAACCAAGTGAAATACACTTGCAACAGAAAAAAATTATTAAGCTATTTAAGATATTATGAGACCTTAAGTAGCAAGATTATACTTTTTCTCACAGAATTAGAGTATTGAAAAATACATTTATATTATTTTGATTAATCACATTTACGTATTTTTAGATATTTTGTAGAACTCAATACAATCCTACCCAAACAGTTAAAAATTTGAAGATTAAAAATACATTATAACTTTTTATCAGTTACCGTTCTACAATGAGATTTGGTATGAACTCACCGAGTGGACTGTCCAAGACCCGAGTAGCTACATGCTGGCATTAAATCCAATTTTTGCTGGTGTGAATTTCATCATGAGGAGTTATAGAGAGAACCCTTCTTTCTCTTACGATCAAGCTTTTATTATTTAGGGGAATTGGATGAAATGTGATCTCACTAAAAATAGTTTTATTATTGGAAATCACCCTTAAAGGGTATAATGACAAATGTGAAGTTTAGTTTTGCAATCTTTGATAGATAAGTTTCTTCTTGGTTGTTCCTGTTAGCGCAGGGCCTACCGCATGTCTATTCTCTTCCTTAGCGACATTGTTCGTATCACTGTGTGTTAGGAAGGTCAGCCGCGGCACGGTCACACGGGCTGAGGCGGATTGCCCTGGCCTTTAGCGGCCAGGCGAACTGTCACAGGGGTGAGGTGGCACTGCTAGCGGGATTATTGATTCGTGGCTAAGGCTGCCCTGGGGTCTACAGACCATGCTGGCATTGCTGCCGCCTCTTGGTGGGTACAAAAATACAGATAAGTAATAACTGGGGAAAATAAAAGAACGTATCTTTTAACATTTTTCTCCTCTAAGCCCATAGGGGCATCCTAAAAATATAATTTTGTGTTTTCTTGGATCCCAAACAAGTCTTTTTAAAACTAAGCTTTCCACCATTATGGTAAGAGATCATTTCAACTTTACCTTCATATAGAAATTAGATTTTTTAAAGGAATTATTTATAGATAAAATCTTATAGATATAGTTATCTATCTTATAGATAAGAGATTATCTTACAGAATTTTCATTTTAACCAATTTTTTCCCCAGGGATCAAACTCAGGACCTTGTGCTTGCCAGGCAGGCGCTTATGTCACTGAGCTATCTCTCCAGCCCTGTCACTCATTTTAGATTCTAAAAATGACATTGCTGCTGATTCTTCAGTTAGCCATCTCTTTTATGGTTTTTATAAACAAATATGTTTTTCTAAGTTTTTAACTGATTTTTTTTATAACACGCTATTACTTTTAAAAGTTGTCTTATAAAATGATCAGGCAAAGGAGAAAACTGACTAAGAAACACATCTCTCAACTTTTCTATATCATTTATAATAAACAGAAACAATACACTGTTTGGCAAAACTCAATACAAGTGAATTTACTTTTCTTCTTTGCACCTCCAAGTCCCCCTTTCATCTACAGCATGAAGATATTTTTCTTTTACTCATTCAGTTCAGCCCAGTTTGATCTCATTGTCTCCAAATTTATTTTTGGAGCTGAGTCTAACTTTTGGCTCTGATAATAAAGCTAAAGAGCTTCTATCCCTTCTCCATAGAACTCCTCCTTAAGCCTCTAAGGGCCACTGTGCCTACCAATTTAGACCTAGATTTCAGAATGCGACGCAGAACAATTACTTACCTTCAGTCCCTGGCTTGTCCACGGCTGACGGTGAGCCACGAGATTAACTTGCTGGCTTTCCCCTCAAAACCCTCTTTTTCTGCAGATCTCACTGCACTGACTGAAGCAACCTGGCAACTCAGGGCCCCATGCCTCAGCCCCTCTTTCTCATCTGATTTTGGGAATAAACCCCAGTTCTATCCAGAATTCATACTCAAACATAAAATCCACCAAATCTTGTAACTGTATAAGAAAAAGACTTGAAAAATGCACTTACGTTTGATCTCCAGCTTGGTCCCGGCACCGAACGTGAGTCACAGTGCTGCCTGGGACTTCTACCCCTCAACAAAAACCTTTCTTGGTAGCTGACCAGACTAAGTCGGCCAATTCGGACAAAAACAGCCGTTTCTTTCCCATCCTCCCCACACATCTTATTCTCCTCACAAACCTAACACTCTCTTTGTTCAGATTTTACATTTCTTTTTTTCTGATATTCTTCTGCTTACCATTGGGTCCCCAGGAACGGTTCATTTAACGAAGATAATCACCAACTCATACACATGGTACAGCAGGATTAAAATGTCACAAAGAACTGAGCCAAAATGTACTTACGTTTGATTTCCAACTTGGTCCCTTCTCCGAACGTGAATCACAGTGGTTCCCTCTAATGTCTCCCTTTTACAAAAACCTCCCTAGGAGGCATCAAGCCTCCTTCTCCAACTAAGCTATTTTGCTATAAAAATCACAAGACCTGGCCTCAGGCAGCCTCCTAGGCAGCAATTGTCGCCCCTCAGGACCAAATCTGGGAATGCAATTTGTAACATCCTGGACATCAGTCAAACCAAAAAACACAAAAGGCAAGGAAAAGCAAACCAATGAGACAGAAACAGTAAAGCATCAGTTGGAAAAGATACTTACCTTTGATTTCCAGCTTGGTCCCGGCGCCGAAAGTGTACACACAGTGGTTCCTCTTACCTCCCTCCTATACAAAAACCCAGTTTCCCTTCCTGCCACTGAGCAAGGCTGTGCCTGCAGCCTGCTACTGTGCTCCCAAGAAATTTTTGAAACTATTACTTAGAAAAATGATCTGCACTACACGACTCAGTCTTGCTCTCTAGAAAAATGCACACTCCATGCCCAGAGTTTGCCTACAGACTTCATCTTTTGCGGAGCCCTTGAAGATGCCAGAACCTGGCTTCAGACTCAGTGAAGAAATCACCTTGTACACACAGAGACCAAGAGACACAGACAACAGAAGCAGAAGAGTTTGGATTCTACTTACGTTTGATTTCCAGCTTGGTCCCCTCGCCGAACGTCCACCACAGTGGTTGATCTTCACTGGCTCACCGTACAAAATCCCTTCTCACTGAAGAGGAACAGACCCATGGCTCAGCTGTTAACGCTTCAAGCCCTTTTTTGAGCAGGTGTGGAAGGCTCTGGGCTTCTCTGGTAGTGAGGGTTTGTTTCTTTAGGTGAGGCCTAAAATTCCATAAAATGATGCTTGTTATGGATGACGGTTCCTTTCTTCAACAGACTACCACCTGGTTGCTGTTTATTTATTTAACACATAGGCTCAATTTAAGTTACAAAGACAAGCAGACAAATTTAAAAATATCTATTTCTTTATTCTTTCTCCCAGGGTGAGTGCACAGCACCTTCTCAAATGACAAGTCTTATTTAGTTATGAAATTCCTTAGCTTCCCTCAGACAAGAAGTGTAGAACATCTTCCTATTTTAATACCTCCTTTGTCATGAATTGTTTCAAAAAATCAGATTAAGTATAGATCAAATCATGGCTCCTAGCTTTGAAATATATTTTGAAACTGAGGTATACATAACATATGGCACAAGAATGAAGAACGACAGAGGATCAAAGCAGACTTTACTTGGAGGATGGGTCTATTTTCTTGGGATGAGTAGCACTCACTGAGCTGAACTGTGTATGTAGTGTTTTTGGAGCTCCCACGGAATCATGGTGCGCCGGGACCTTCCTATAGTAACTTCATCAGAAACACTGAATATCTTGTTTGCTATGAATCCAGCTTCATTGATTACATCTTGTTTCCTTCCTAACCTTTAATCTCTATCCCTTTCCATCTACTGTTTCCACCAAGGTAAGCTCCATACAGCTCTACCCTGGCCTCCAGCTTTACCAAACCATTTTCTTTGCTTGGAAACATTTTTGCTTCCCTGGGTTAAGCCGTAATCAGCTAATTGTCTCTGAAGTGCAACTCGAGAGAGACTTTCTCTTGGATTATCTCTGAGCAGGTAAGCTGACTTTGCAGAGAACAAAGAGGTCGGTAGGTCTACTGCACTCAGTTGCTCTTTGCTGTAGCCAGAGTTCATCTTCCCCATTGGACTGTAAGCTGTTTTATTTGCCTTTTATTTGAGAGGTGAAGTCTAATATCTTCCCTTGGCAAATGTGCAACAGATATTTACAGAACAAATGCAAAACTGATTAACTAAAAATCAAAATGAACCACAAGGCATAAATTATAATGGACTAAAGATTAACAATGATCATTACACAGTAAGTTTTACAAGAAGAAAGTATGAATGTAACTGCAAAGATTAGAGGCAGGTATGTCTGAGTCTGTCCCTGGGAGCTTTGCTAATTTGCTTCAATAGCAGCATCAGAAATAGGTCAGACGAGGGAAGATAGGAGAGAGGTGATGAGGTAGAGAGAAGAAATTGGCAAGTAGAAATTAAATGCGCAAAACAGCAGGTGAGAACATAGCCAACATGGATCCTAAAGATGATAGAAAGTGGTTTTCTCTGCAGAAATATAAGCAATATCAATTATCAGGGTTGACATTTATCGACCACTTACAAAATGCCAGACATTGTACATGGATTACTACATTTAGTTATCACCAAGACTCTATTAATCAGAATTTTTCTTTCTTTCTTTTTTTTTTTAGCAGAACTGGGGTGTGAACTCAGACCCTTGTGTTTGCCAGGAAAGCGCTTATTCTACTGAGCCATCTCCCCAGCCCCTAATCAGAAATTAATATTGTCCTCTATTTTATAATGAGAAAACTTGAGGGCAGAAAGTTAAAGTAACGGGCTTGTGACAGTAAGTGGTGGAGCTGGGATCTGAACTCGGAGCTCAGGTGCTGAGCTGAACTTCAGATGAGAGACAGGGTGCAAAGTCACCTAACAAAAGCAACAAGCACGGGAGAGAACACTGGGAAGGGGAGGCACTCCCCAGGGGATCCTAGGGTTGAAGGTGAGGTGAGTGGGTGAGCATGCCCTGAGGTATGCACAAGGGTGTGCATTAAACACTGTTTAAAAAGCAAAAAATGTGAAAATAACAAATCTTTATCAGTAGGAGTTTGGGTCTGCAATTTTCTTTTTGTGTGTGTGTGTGTGTGTGTGTGGCTGGCTCAGCCCACCTTGGGTGGGGGTGGGGCTGATGGAGCATGTGGTGCCGGGGATTGAACTGCAGTCCCTGCGCTTGCCTAAGCTCACCTAAGCAGGCACTTTTGACCGCTGAGCTATCTTGCCGGCCCAGGTCTATAGTATTTCGATGAAGCTTTCTAATGATGTACAGTGCAGCCATTGAAAAGGAGGTTTCTGCCTACTTACAGGAAAGACTAAAAAATGTAGGTCACAGAGCAGTAGGCCAAGTGTGGCGTCATGGTCCCATTGAAATGGATTGAACCCGGGCGTGGTGGTGCAGGCCTGTAATCCCAGCACTCGGGAGGCTGAGGCAAGAGGATTGTTGTGAGTTCGAGACCAGCCTGAGCTACACAGTGAGTTTAAGGCCAGCCTGAAATGCATAGTGAGACCCTGTCTCAAAAAGACAAAAAACAACAGCAAACAAACAAACAAACAAACCGGATTGCATGTTGCATGTTTGTTTGTTTTTTTTTTTTTTTTTAACATATTTGGTACAGGCTCTCACTACACAATTCAGACTTGTAGTGACCCTTCTGTCTTCAGCCTCTCCGGACTCTGTTATAGTTCAGGGCTCCTGGGGGCACGCAGTACCTCGGATCAAACCCAGTTTCTGTGCTTGCCTTAGCAGGCACTTAGTCCACTGAGCTATGTCTCAGCCCTTAAGTACAGGCTCCAACATCTACACAACCTATGCCTAGAAATTGTTTCCTGGGGTTGAAGAGGAGAGTAACAGCATTTCCTCTCTCTGTTGTCTTTATGTTGTTGATTATTAGTTTTTTTTTTTTTTTTTTTTTGTGGAACCAGGGATTGAACTCAGGCCCTTGAGGTTGCTAGGGAAGCGCTTATTCCACTGATTATTCCATCTCCCCGGCCTGATTAGATTTTTTTAAAAAAGTCAAATGGACACATTTATTTTAGGGTCTTCAGAAAAAAATGTGTGCTATTGCAAAATGGTAAATTCCAACATAGATAACAGTCACAATATTCCCCTGCAATGTATAAATGTAGCTTTAAAATGATACATACATGTGCATGAGGTTTTTCTTTATGAAAATCAAACCTTTATCTAAAGCCTTCAAACAGAACGCAACTGTGAAGGAGATAACCTTTCACAGCTGGGGTAGAGCCGGGGCCTGGATAAGCCGGTGAGCCGGCGACGTGAGGGATGTGTATCCTACGTGAATAAGCTGGAGGTCTGAGATGAGCACTGTGAGCACAAGACTGGTGGGACTCAGCCTTAGGCTACCCAGAGTCAGGATGGTACGAATGGGGTTGCGATGTTTGTTGTAATATCAAATAGATGGCTGAGAAGTGGTGGAAAGCCTTGATATGTTCCAGCCCTAGGAAGGCAACGGACGCCTCAGAAGCATTTGTGGAGCTCTGCTAGAGCCTATTTTCTTTTTGTCTTTTTTGAGACAGGGTCTCACTATGCAGTTTAGGGTGGCCTTAAGCTCACTTTGTAGCTCAGGCTGGTCTCAAACTCACAACAGTCCTCCTGCCTCAGCCTCCAGAGTTCTGGGATTACAGGCCTGCACCACCTCACCCGGCAATTGTTGCAAAGAGTATTCATGATTGCCGCTGATAAGCGGGTTCTCCACGTTATCATTGGTTCAAAGTGTCAATAAGAGAGTTGGGCAGTTCGGAGATTCGATTCATAAGAACGATAGTGGGGAACAGCCCAATGAACCATCACGGAAGCTGCTTCCCAGCTGAGCCCCAGTTAGGTTCTCAGAATAAATTCTACACTGTGTGTGGAGGGGAGAGAGTCCCTAACTGCACAGCCCTACGTCACACTGAGCGCTCTTGTGATGCTACCTTAGCAGTGGTCTTCCGGTCTAACCTTTCCGGAAACATCATTCTTGATTTTTATTCGCCACAGTTAGCCAACCTTTTGTGTGTATGTGAGCATATGTATGTGTGTGTGTATGTATATGTGTGTGAGAATGTGTGAGCGTGTGTATATGTGTGTGTGAGCATATGTGTGTGTATGTATGTGTGTGAACATGTATGAGTGTGTGTGTGTGTGTGTGTTTGGTTGTGCTCATGTCAGTAACGCACAGGGAATCATTCATTCCAGAAGCACAATGGCACAGTTTTGTTTTCCGCATGGCTGGAGGAGTGATGGCTTCCCTACCTGGCTTGGAAGCGTTCCTGTCCGGTCTCCATCCCGCGGTCTGTAGTTTCACGTTCTCTTCCGAGTCTGCCGGTCACTGTACAGTCCAAGGCAGGCGACTCGCTTCGGCTGGGCTTCTTGGGCTGCGAACTGTCACTTCTGCTGTCTCTCATCCGATATCACCTGCAGACAGGAGAAGCCTCGTCCACCTCTGGTGATGCGAGATCCACATCCGCTGTTGTTCTTTGAGATGGAATGTCCCGAAGGGTGTCTGTGCTGGGTCCTCCAGGACTGAGGCCGGCTCATTGTGTGGGAAGGAAGAAGCCGAAAGGGGTCACTTGAGAAATAGCTGGATCTTCGCTTCTTCGTGATGGTTTCCACCTATCCCTGAAGAAAGGCGCGCTGGAAGCAGCAAAGTCCTGTGCAGCCGTGTGTGAATGCATGTGCCCTAAACAGACCTGAGACTGTGGTCCCGCTCTGGAAGGGGCAGGCGCTGTGCATTAAAGCTGCAGATATTTTTTCTACTTCCCTGAAAGGAAGAGACAGCAGCCACTGGGTCACTGTTGACAACGCTTGAAGATTTGCATACTGGGTGCTGTGGTTTCTGGCTCAGCAGTGACCAGTCGAGCCCTTCAAGCTCTGCTCTAGAGCCCCTGGCCTCCTCCATTTTCCCCTGACATACTGTGTGTGGTTGCCTTGGCCGCTTTAGTTTTCGCCCCAGGTTGATGTGAGCCGACATATACGCCTTGGCAGACTGTTGGGATAGAATGTGGGTGGGCGTGTGGTGGGTGAGGTGGGCTGGCTCGGAGGTGCTGCGTGCTAGCCCACAGAGCCATCGTATGGGCAGTGTCTGTCGCAATTTGCCTTTAAAATTAATACTTGAAGGGCTGGGGAGATGGCTCAGTGGAATAAGCACTTGCCTGGCAAGTGCAGAGGCCTGAGTTCAATCCCAGATTCTGCCAAAAAGAAAAAAAAAAATAAAATTAATACTTGCATTGCAATGGGCTTTTCCTTTTTTAGTAAGGGTAGCTAAGGATTGGTTTCTTTTGTTTATTTGTTTGAGTAACCAGCTACTTGGCTCATTGATTATTGGTATTATTTCTTTAGTGTCAATTTCATTAATGTCTGTGCTGACATTATTAATATCCTTCCTTGTGTAGAATTGTTTCTAGGTTTTGGTTTTTTTTTTTTTTTTTTTTTTTTTTTTTTTTTTTTTTTTTTTTTTTTTTTTTTTTTTTTTTTTTTTTTTTTTTTTTTTTT
>PVKA01056159.1:0-10026 GCA_004027165.1 Ctenomys sociabilis
GCTACTTCTTTGCTAATTTTTTGTCTGGTTGACCTATCTTTTTGAGATAAGGGTGTGTTAAGATCTCCTGTTAAGATTGTGTTCTTAGACATGAAGTTTTTCATGTCCCTTAAGATTTGTCTTACATAGTTGGGTGCTCCTGTGTTTGGTGCATAGATATTTATGAGTGTTACTTCTTGCTCTTGAGTTTTTCCCCTGAAAAATATATAGTGGCCTGCTTTGTGTCATTTGATCATTCTTGGTTTGAAGTTGAGAGTGTGTGAGAACAGAACTGTGACTCCTGCTTTATTCTGAGGTGCTGGGGCATGTAGTATTGTTTTCCATCCTCTGACTTTGAGCCTATGAATGTCCTTTTGAGTTAAGTGTGTTTCTTGTATACAGCACATTGTTGGATTTTGTTTCCTAATCCACTGTGCCAGTCTATTTCTCTTAATTGGAGACTTGAGTCCATTTACATTGATGGCTATAATTGAAATGTGCTGACTTATGTTTGTCATGATATTTACCTGGTGCTGTTTATACCTTTGTAATCTGTATTTAATTGTGTGTCCTGGTTAGTGGGTTCCTTCCATTCTCATTCGTGGAGTTCTGGTCATTGTGGTCTCTCTCTATAACATCTTTCAGCAGCCTGTGAAGGGATGGCTTTTTTCATCATGAAATTCTTTAGTTGTTCTTTGTCGTGAAAGTATTTAACTTCTCTATCAAACTTGAAAGAGAGTTTTGCAAGGTATAATAGTCTGGGCTGGAATTTGTCTTTGTGTAGGACTTGAAGAACCCTGCTCCATGCTCTCCTTGCCTTCACTGTTTGTGTAGAGAAGTCGGCTGTAATTCTGATGGGTTTTTCCTTTGAATGTGAGCTGCTTCTTCTTTCTAGCAGCTTTCAGTATACTATTTTTGTGTTGGAATTCTGGGATCTTAACTGTTATATATGTTGGTGTGTTTCTACTTGGGTTGAAGATATTTAGTGTTCTGTATGCTTTGATGAAATGAATGTTGGATTGTTTCCTCATATTTGGGAAGTTTTCTGCAATTACTTCTCCCCAAATTCTTTTTATGTCATTTGTATTGACTCCTTCATTCTTGTTGATACCAATTATTCTCACATTGTTCATCCTGGCATCATTTTGAAGGCGATGGATTATTTTTTCCTGCATTCTCGTTGTTTTTAAGAGATCCTTTCTCACCTTTTCACTAGCTGCCCCGGCATCTTCAAGATCTGAAACTCTGTCTTCGCTTTCACTCAAACGGTTTTGTAGACTCGTGATTCGTATTTTTAGTTCTTCTATATCTCTTTGACTCTGTTTCATGTGTTCTGTTTCTTTTCTGTATTGCTCATTCAAGGAATCCATCATATTTCTGATCTCAATTGTTTTTATCCATGTCTTCTTTAGAGGTAGTTATTAATTCTTTTTCTGCAGTGTTTCTTCCAAATTGGCTTTCCTCTGTATATTTCTGGACTTGTTTCTGTATTTCTGATACTATGATTTTAAAGAATTCTTTTTTTCATGTCAGAAATTATTTCTGCTTTGAGTTCCTCATGATCTTTCTGCTGTTGTGTCTTTGCTTCACATGCTGTTAATTCATACGTTTCAGCTGGAATAGTGCTCTCTGCACTTGTTCTGGGTGAGCATTGGTTTTCCACCCAATGTTTTTGGAATTCATTCTTTATTTCAGATACTATATATTCAGATATTTCTTTTTTAATTTGGGGAATTACTTCTCGTTTTATTTCCTCTATACCTTTCTGCTGTTGTTCCTTTGCTGCTGTATCTGTTAATTCATTCATTACAGCTGAGCTACTGTCCTCTGCCCTGACCAGTGGACTCGAGGTCTGGGATTGCATTTTTCCCCTTGTCTTTGTCATTTTGTATAGCACTGACCCTTGACCTTTGGTGTAGGGCTTTGGTGCATCTATAATCTTAGCTTGTTATGAGATTTGGGTGCCAGTCTGTTAAGTTTGAGATTTTCCAGGTATGCCTATCCTGGATCTAGCTGTTGTGTTCAGTTCCTTTTTGCTGCAGTTCCTGTGGTTCCCCTCTGTTGGTTCCCTGTTCAGGCGAGCACGAACTGACCTGGGATGCAGAGAAAGTAATGAAAATTCTCACTGTCTTGGCTGGCTTTGGGGTGACAATCTGGAAAATTGCCGGGGTCAGCCCTCCTGTGTCAGGCAGGTTGCTCTCTAGGTGAGTGGGCCTGGGCTTTGGTGGTTCTGCTGGGCTCCCAAAAGGATAGTGGATGATCTTATTCACTGGGCAGGCTGTACTGGGTTAGCCAGCCTGTGCCGGGTCTGAGTCTACAGGCTGGAACCCGAGAAGGCTGGGAAAGGTCCCTCTGGCGCAGCAGGTCTGGAGCCACATTTTCTTTTCTGCTAAGCAGTTTCTTTCCCTTTCATAGTATCTATTGTATCTTTCAGACTTTATTTACTCTTTCAGGTTCTTACATTGGGGAAAAAAGATACAATATTTACACATGTGAGTCTGATTCATTTCACTTGTGAATTTGTTCTCTAGTTGTAGCTATTTACCTATAAAAGCTTTGAGTTTCTCTTTCATTATAGTTCAGTAATACTCCATTGTATAAAATACCACATTTTTTTTTATCGATTCCTTAATTGATGGACACTTGAATTGTTTCCAAGATTTAGCTATGACAAATTGTGCTGCTATAAACATTGGTGCACATGTATCGTGTGGTATGAGGTTTTTAGTTTTTCTGGAAAAATAGGCAGAAGGGGCTTAACTGGGTTGAAAAGGACCTCTAATCCTAGTTTAATGAGGAATCTTCATACTGATTTCTATGGTACTTACACTATCTGCACTCCCTCCAATAGCAGAAAAAGGTTCCTTTCCTTCTCTAGCCCTTTCAGCATTTGTTATTGATTGATTTCTTGATGATAGCCATGCTTTGTGTGGTGAGATGGAATCTCAGTGTTGTTTTAAGTTGCATTTCTTAAATGACCAATGATGTTGAACAATTTCTCATGTACTTGTTACTTGTATTTCTTTATCTGAAAAATATATCTACTTTGAAAATCTCTACTCTTGATTCCACCTCAGTGGGCTTAAAAGGAAGGAGCAGCAGGACTGGAAGCCCCCAGTGCAGCCAGCTCATTCCATAACGCCAGCTGAGCCCAGAACTGCAGAAGCATTCTCAGGACACAGAGGGACAGCAGGTAACTGGGTAGAGCTAGTCTGCCTGGAAGACTCTAGGTGTATAAAGGGAAGGTGCCCAGACAGAACTCAGGGGAACTAATTTAAATATAAATTTTTAATTTAAGATCTGCTTGGCTATATAGCTGTAATGTTTGCTCCTGTGGTCTAAAGTACAAATATATTAATTAAAAAAGTTTGTCAATTTCTAAATTTTACTATCTGTTATTAGTAGTGCTAATTGTTCTACTGTAAATAGGAAAAATATCTTTCTAAACCACATGTTTTCCCTTGGGTATTAACATTGGAAGATGCTTGGGTAATAACTTCACAAAAACCTCACACTGCAGGGCAGAGGGCAATGCTAAAAAGAAAACAATATCTCACTCTCAATCAATAGAGAAGGCAAAATTTTGGGATACACACACAATAAGAATCTCTGAGACAGGAGAAATACAAACAAACAAACAAAAAAAGACTTTTTCCAGAGATTCTGACTATAGTGATACAGTTAACTACTATTCAACTTTCATAAAAAGGTATCACAGAAATCAATATAAAGAGTTCTTTATGAAATAGAAAATGATGAAAAGAAGAAGCAAAATGCATTCTTGGGGCCTGAATCCACCCAGAACAAACCCAGGAGATAATAGCATAGAAGAAATTGGAAGACACACACCTGAAATCACAGAAATAATGGCAACTGAAACATTGCAAAAGAGTGTAGAGAAAAATCACATCACAGATAATCTCACAGGTTAATAAAAAGAAATAATACCTACAATTAAAGAACTACCAAGCGACGACACTGATAAAAAAAATAGAGAATAGAAAAGTGATGGAAATCTTGAATGAGAAATATAGGAAAGAAATAGAATATATGAAGCAGATTCAAAGAGATATACATGAAATTAAAATCTCAATCACAAGTTGGCAAAACCATTTGAATGAAAGTGAAGACAGACCTTCAGACCTTGAACTTACAATTGCAGCTACTGAAAAGATAAGGAAAGATCTCTTAGAAACAATTAGGATCCAGGAAAGAATAATTCAACATCTACAAGATGATGCAAAGATGAGCAACATAAGACTAACAGGCATCAATGAGAAAGAAGGAGTCAATATGAATTACATAAAAATGAATTACATGGGCAGAAGTTACAGCGGAAAACTTCCCAAATATGGGGCAGCAATCTGACATTCAGGTAACTGAGGCATATAGAACCCCAAATAATACCAACCCAATTAAAACTATACCCAGATATATAATAGTCAAGATCCCAGAAATTCAGCACAAGAACAATATACTAAAAGCTGCTAGAGAAAAGAAACATCACATGTAAAGGAAAACCCATCAGGATAACAACAGAGTTCTCCTCACAAACCATGAAGTCAAAAGAACATGGAGTGAAGTGCTTCAAGTCCTCCAAGAAAATGAATTGCAACCTAGACTGATCTACACTGCAGAACTCTCTTTCATGTTTAATGGAGAAGTGAAACTTCTGTGAAAAAGAGCATCTAAAGAAATTCATGATGACCAAACAAACCCTTTGCAGAATAATAAAAAGATGTTCTAGAAAAGGATCAAAATACCCATATGACTAGCTACATAGCTCAGTGGACGAAAGAGACTGCTTAGGCAAGCACAGGGGCCAGGCTTCAATCCCTGGTGTGTCATGCTGGCTGTTCCCCCAAGGTGCAATGAGACAGCAACTGAGACTGGGCATGGTGGCACATTCAGAATGTAGATCAACCAGACAAAAAAGTAGCAAAGAGGTAGCAGGACTGAACTAAACCTTTGAGCAAATGGACTTAGTGGACATATACAGAGTATTCTACACAACAACACCTAAATACAAATTCTTTTCAGCTGTACATGGGATATTTTCTAAGATAGACCACATACTAGCCTATAGATTATGCTTAAATATGTTTAATTTTTTCTGTTTTTTCTTTTTTTTATGGAAGGGTCTACAGGATGTTCAGGGTCTCACTACTACTACGAGGTGGGACTCTTAGTGATTTTCCTGTTTACAGCCTCCCAAGTGCTGGGATTATGGGTGCATGCCACCACACCCAGTTTCAAATGCTATCTAAGCTTGCCTTGGGGGCAAGGATGGCGCTGCAGGACCAGAGATTGAATCATAGGCCCCTGTGCCTCAACTTTAATCCACTGAGCTATTTGGTCGGCCCTGTTAAGTATATTTAAGAAAACAGAAATTATTCCATGTAACTTGTCTGATCACAGTGCAATGAAACTGGAAATAAATGACCAAAACCCAATAACAAAAACCCAATAAACATATGAAAATTAAATAATAACCTCCTCAGCAACCAATGGTTTACAGACAACATTAGACAAGAAATTAAACTATATGTACAATCCATTGAAAATTCAAACACAACTTACCAGAATTTCTCAGACAATGAAAGCAGTTCTTAGAGGGAAATTTATAGCTGTTAACTCACAGTAGGAGAGCAGAGAGAGAACAAATACCCTAATGCTGCATCTCAAGCTTCTAGACAAAGAAGAGTAAACCAAACACAAAGCCCAAAGGCAGGAGGAAATTATAAATATTAGAGCAGAAATTAATGCAATTGAGACAAAGTAAACAGTACAAAAAGATCAATGAATCAAAATGCCGGTCCTTCTAAAGATTAAATAAAATTAATGAATCCCTACCTAACATCATCAAAATGAGGAAAGAAAAAAACTCAACGTCAAGCAGTAAGGAATGAGAAATTGCTACAGATCCTGTGGAAAATCAAACTATCCATAGCTACTTTGAAAATCTTTACTCTCAGAAGAGAATACACAGAAGAAATGGACAAATGCCTCAATAGGTACAAATTACCAAAGCTGAATTGAGAAGATATAAAAACCCTTAATAGCCCAATATCAGCCAATGAAATTGAAAATATAATAAAAAAGCTTACCACAAAGAAAAGTCCAGGTCCTGATGGATTCACAGCTGAATTCTACAAGAAATTTAGAGAAGATTTAATCCCAATATTCATCAAACTCTTCAATGAAATTGAAAAGGAAGCAGTATTCCCAAAATCATTTGTGGAGGCAAGTATTAAACTGATACCAAAATCAGAGAAAGATTTGACCAAAAAAGAGAACTACAGGCCAATCTCCCTCATGAACAAAGACGCAAAAGTCCTCAATAAAATCATAGCAAATAACAGCAAATCATCAAGAAGACCATACACCATGACCAGGTAGGATTCATCCTAGGGATGCAAGGATGACTAAACTTGTGCAAATCTATAAATGTAATGCACAATATCAATAAAGCCAAAATCAAAAAAACCACATGATCATCTCAACTGATGCAGAAAATGCCTTTGACAAAGTCCAACATTTATTCATAATCAAAGCCCTACAGAAAATTGGAATAGATGATCTCTACCTCAATCTGATAAAAGCCATCTATGATAATCCAACAACCAACATAATTCTAAATGGAGAAAAACTGAAATATTTTACTGTCAAATTAGGTACAAGACAAGGATGTCCTCTATCACAACTCTTGTTCAATATAGTTCTGGAAAAGTTGGCTAGAGCCATTAGACAAGAGAAACAGAAATAAAAATAGGTAAAGAAGAAGTTGAGCTATCATTATTTGCAGATGACATAATATTGTACTTGGAAAACCCAAAAACTCCACTAAGAACCTCCTAGAATTAACAAACAAATTTAGTATACTGAAGTAGGATACAGAGTCAATACCCAAAATCAATGGCATTCCTCTACACAGATAACAAACACACTGATAGGGAAATTGGAGAAATAATACCTTTCACTGTTGCACTCCAAAAAGGAAATATTTAGGAATTAATTTAATTAAAAAAGTAAAAGCTCTATACAACGAAAATTACAATACAAAATAGATTGAAGAGGATTTCAGAAAATGGAAAGATATCTCTTGCTCCTGGATAGGAAGAACCAACATTGTAAAAATGGCCATACTCCCAAAATTGTTGTACAAATCTTTAACAAATGGGCAAATCTTTCTTCACTGGAAGAAAGATAACCTCTTTAACAAATGGTACTGGAAAAAATGGCTCTCCACATGCTGAAAATTAAAACCAGACCTAGGTCTGGCTTGTCATGCACTTACTAAAGTGAAAATGAATTAAAAATCTGAACATTAAAACAGAAATACTTAATCTCCTAGAAGAGAAAGTTTGTGAAAATCTTGAAGATACAGGGGTAGGCAAGCAGCTCAGGAACAAAAATCAAACTTCACAGGAAATACTTTGAAGAATCAATAACTGGGACTTCTCTTATTGAGAAGTGTCTGTACATCAAAAGAAATCACCAAGAGAGAGAAAGGACAACCCACAAATTTGAAAAACGTCTTAACTAATAAGCACTCAGACAAAGGTCTTCTATCTGGAATATATAAAGAACTAAAAATAAATCAAAGCCCCAAAATTTAAAGACCCAATCTGAAAGTCAGCATCTGAAATGAATACACACTATTCAGAGGAAGAAATACAACAGGCAAAGAAATACATGAAGAAATGCTCCATCACTGGGGTGAGATACCATTCTCACCCCCATTGCTATAATAAAGTAATCAACTAACAATAAATGCTGGAGAGTCTTCAGGGGGAAAAAAGGAACCCTTCTCCACTGCTGGTAGGAATGTAGACTGACACACTCACTATGGAAATCAATGTAGAGATGCCTCAAAAAACAAGGACTGGAAACCCCACTCAATCCAGCTGTTCTCCTTCTGGGAATTTTCCCAGAAGAACTTAGAAATCATACCACAATGATATATGTGCACTCGTGTTTATAGCAGTACAATTTGTGATAGCCAAATCTTGGAAGCAACCAAAGCGCCCACCACCTGAGGAATGGATGAAAAAGATGTGATATTTTTATACAATGGAATACTACTGAGCTATAAAGAAAGATAAACTCAAAGCTTTTATAGGTATGTAGATGCAACTAGAGGCTATACTTATAAGTGATATAAACCAGATGACCCACATGTGTAAATATCATAAATATCTTACCCTAGCGTAAGAACTTGAAAGAAGAAACAAAATGTGAAAGTATAGCAGATACAGTAGAGCAAAAAGAAGCAGAAATTAAGGATTAAACAATGAACAGGAGAAAAGATAAGAAAAAAAGTAGGGGAAAAATATGCAAGTATATACCCAGGAAGGCTGAGGTGATTATATTAAAAATCTCCATCAGTCTTTTGAAAATAGCAGTTAATGTTTAGAATTTTCACCTTGACTAACGCTGTATGCTGATATCTGCAATCTAAGCAGCTACATCGAAGGCAGTGATGTGTGTAATACATGCTTGAATACCTGACACCTTGATCTTCTAAATGTGTACTATTTATAATGTTATATTAACTATTACTATACTCTCCTTAAAACAAATTTGTTTTATAAAAGAAGAATATTAAAAAAACAACAAAAATAAAAATTTAAGGTTTCTTAAAAGCAAGTGGTAGTATGCAACCATATGTCCAATCTTACATAATTATGTTTGTTAATTTGAGCAAGAGATTTGACAATAAAATAGGTAATATATCAACCTTTGTCAGATATTCTTGGTTTGAAAATCTGTAACATGTATTATTGTATGTTGCCCTGTTTCTATTTTTTCTGGGTTTTGTTCTTGTTTTGCTTTTACATTTCAAAATAAAATTAAAGAAAATCTTTAGTATGATGGAAAACACAGAAGAAATGAACAGATTCTTAGGTACATTTGAATTACCAAAGCAGAAGACATAAAATTCATGAATAATCTAATATCAGTCAATGAAATTGAAAATGTAAAAAAAAAAAAAAAAAAAACTTAACAAAGTTCATGTCCTGTTAAGGTTGCAGCTGAATTTAACAGAAAATTTACAGAAGATTTAATGCCAATACTTCTCAAACTCTTTAGCGAAATTGGTAGAGAAGCACTTCTCCCCAACTCATAACTGGAGGCTCATATTACGCTGATACCAAAACTATGAAAAGATCCAATCAAAAAAGAGAACCATAGGCCCATTTCCCTAAAGAACATAGATGCAAACAGTCTCAGTAAAACACTAGCAAAGAGAATGCAGCAGATCATCAAGAAGAGTATGCAACATGACTGAATCTGACAATTTTTATTGAAAGAGGCTTGACGTGAATTCTATCTTATTTATCTGTTTGCTGTTTTAATCTCTGTTTTTCTGGCTTAGAACATTCTTTTTTTTGTGGTGGGAGGGACGAGGGATTGAACTAAGGACCTTGTGCTTTCCAGCAGGTGTTTATGCCACTAAGCTATCTCAGTGACGGGTTTAGCACATTTCTGAATCAGACCAAAGATTACTAAGTAAATATCATACAGTCTCCCTTGTATAACAAGCGAAAAGCAGAAATACAAAAGGAAATGTATAACAAGTAAAATCAATTGAGTCAGATAAGGCAAAGTGAATGGCATATGCTGCAGGATACTAATCAGCTTTTCTTCTGGATGGTTAACAACCTAAGATCCCAAGTCAGAGTTGAAGAAATAGAAGAGCCACAAGGCCAGCCAACATTTTGGCCCTAACCTTTCAAGGTCAGTGAAGACTCAGGACAAAGGAGAACCTGTACGGCAATATTATGAGACTCAGGTGAGCTCCAAATTTTCTGAACAAGGAGATTGTGGAGCCACAGAGGAAAGAGATTGAAGTTCTATAGTGTGCCTGGGGAGAGTCACATGAAGAGAAAACTTTCTCTCGGGCTCTCACAGAGAGCAATCTGGTCAAGCATTGGCCGTGACTCATCCACATGGATGACACAGACAAAGGAACTACAGAATAATGTACAGGACTACAAGATAAACCCTGAGAAGACTTCAATGACCACATAGGAAATATAAAGT
>PVKA01056160.1:0-10025 GCA_004027165.1 Ctenomys sociabilis
CCCCCAAAGCTTTGAACACTGTGCACTTTGTAGCAATCAAAGGATTTATCTACATTTTCAATGAACAACACTTTCATCCTGTCCCTCTGAGTAATGTTTAAGCAACAAGGGATCAAATTAAAATGTCAATACATGTTAACCAAAGGTTTCTAAGCAAAAAGACTTGAAAACAAACAGAATAACCAATCCAATGTTTTTCTTCTTAAAAAAAAAAAACAAAAGTCCAAGAACAATCTAATTTAGCTGGGTGAGGGGGTAACACGCTGATAATCCTATCTACAACCCGGGTGGGTGAGACAAGGAGATCTCAAATTGGTAGGCTTTAACAAGATCCTTTCTCAAAGTTTAAAAAAAATAAGAAAATGGATATAGATCTGTGTGAAGAGCAAAACAACTTACGTGGGTAAAACTTTCAGTCTATGTGTGTTAAACTGCAATCATTACACTACTGACTGCAGAATAGATAACCCAAAAGGAACAAACTTTACTCTCCTTAAAATATTTGATAATCGCAAAAAACAGAAATTATCGCATTGATTTCAACGCATATCGACACAGTCCCCATTTGTTTCTTGATAACAAATCTCGGTACCTTCAGTCTTTGAAATCTCTGGGAATCAACAGAAATGTTAATAGTGCCCCTCTCCAGGAACCACACTTTTTTTTAAAATCCAATTTCAGGGTATCCAGAATATGGCAGGTCTTCCTTCAGTGGAGTACCCAACTCAGGTAAAGATTTCTAGAGCTGAATGAATCTTGTCTATATACTTAAGTCTTTGGATGTCTTTTTTTTTTTTTTTTTTTTTTTTTTTTTTTAAGGCAGTCCTGCTTAACTGAGACTTTAGCTTTGAGGTTAGGTAAGCAGCTCCTCCCTTTGCAACTGTCGCTACTTTCTAGCAGCCTTCCTGACAGCTAACAGAAAAGAGACAATTTCTTACCTCCGAAAAATTAACAGCCAGGGGAATGATTCCAGCCACGTAACACCCCACTAACATAGCCAGGGAGAGCAGACTGATGGAGACGAAATCATCCATTCTGCTCGCCTCTATTCGCCCACCAACACTTCAGCTGCTTCCGAGGGGGTCTAGGTTCCTTAAACGTGCAGTGGATCCACGAGAGCAACTGGACTGTCAGTTCATTGGGCCACCTCCCCAGGTGTGTTAACCAGGCACTGCGAATGTACGTGGACACGATCCCTTTGCTGACGTTAGCACCAGAGAAAACTTTGAGCACGCTTGGATCTCACGCTCCAGGTTCTTATATGCCAGTCCCTGGATGCTCGAGGGTTAACAGCTGGGAAAATTGTTCGACAGCGCAATTTCGTCAATCTTCGGAAGGAGGGTGGCACCACGGCCCAATCCCCCCACACACACAGCGTCTCGGGTAGCGGCGGGCGGAGGAGGAAACCCCACGGGAGCCCCTCCACACTGCCCAGCGCCCCTGTTTCTCTCGGAGGGGGACTCACTCCTCAGAAGCTGGGACCAGCCCGCCGAGTCTAGACTGGGTTAGAGTCCTGCAGGTCTCTAACAAGGGATTTGAGATTCACCAGCTAAGCCGACCAAAGGCTGTCCCTACCCTGGACCCGATGCTGCTCATGGTGCTCCACCTCGCCGGACCTCGACCCGGAGCCGCCTGGACTACGGCTGCCATGGCCGCCAAGTGGCACCTCTTCACTACACTCACTTCCGAGTCGCCGGACCGCCCCCTCTTCAGAGGGTCACTTCCGGGTCACAACCGACCTATAGCCCGCGAAACTCGTCTTGCCGCCATTTTTGACCAGGGCCAATGAAAGCGGCTTGAGGGGGCCCACTCTAAACGGCTGCTCACTTTAGCCAGAGCCTAAGACTGGTAACATACAAGACAGAGTCTTGAGAGAAAAATCTTTCTCTAAAGCGCCGCCGGCTCTCCCTTGCGCGAGTCACCGCCCTTAGCCAAGATGGCTGACCTAGAGCCTGCGTCTGCTCTAGCTGCCGGAAGTTCGCTCACTTCTATGGTCTTTTGGACAAGTTCCGGTGTCTCCGCTAGAAGAGATTGGCTGTTGGCGGCGTTGCCCCTGACCTCGTGTGTGGCTTGTGGAATCGGCGTTTGCAGCCGCCAAGGTTCGGCGAGATGGTAAGCGAGGTCTCCGCGGCTCCCGGATCCCCGCGTCCCCGAGCGCCCCCTTCCCTGCGCATCTTCGGTTCCCACCCTCGCCCGGCCATGCGCCTCCGGCGCGCAGCAGTCCCTCGGCCTTCCCGCCGCCGAGAGCTCGGCCTGGCTGTAGGCCCCGGCCCCGCGCCGCCCGCTACTCGCTGCCCGCCTTACGGGCTCGGTAGAGCGAAGCAGGAGCTGAGCCTTCGTCCTTCGCGGGCCCCGGCGTGCTGTAGAGACGGCGGCCTGGGCAGGCGGCGAACCTCGCCCCGGCGCGGGGTCGCTGGCCTGCCGTACCCCGGAGGGGAGGGGGGGCAGGCGGGGTCGCGTCGACCTCATGGCCGCTCTTCCGCCCTATAAAGTACTTTTTTTTTCGGAAGCCTCTCGGCGGCAGAGCCGCCGCGTCCGGCCTCTCAGCCCCGCAGTCCTGGACACGGGCCCCCGCGCGGTAGCGGCCAGGAGGCGGGAAGCGGCCAGGCGCTTGTGGGCGTCTTGAGGGGTGCAAGTCTGCGAAAGAGAGGCGCTTGGGGACGAGCGGGAGGAGCCGGAGTCACCCCGCGCGGGTCCTGTAGGAGGGGAGCCCTTTTAGGCCTGCCTTTCCCAGTCGGGAGAGAGCGATGTTTGCGTATGCGGAGGTTCCGCAGAAGGACCGCGAATTAACTGGCTTTCGGGCCTTGTTTCGCGGCCTTGAGCCACCCAGTGTGTCCCAGGCCGAGGCGCTCCAGAGCCAATGGCCGCCTTTCTCGGCTTTTGCTTTGGTATTGTGTTGCAGTGTTTGAACTATGAGAAAATAACAGCAGCCCGTGTCAGACCATTCTCATTGGACGTTGAGTGCTAAGAAGCTGTTGTGTTTACAGTTATCAATTTATAAACGTCTGTATCTTATCCACTTATCTTACTAATAGTTCAGGGGAAACACTTGAAAGTAATGAGTATTTCTGGAGTAGGATGTTGAGCTTTAGTGGTCATTTTTATGATACTTTAAAAGAAAAATTTATTCGAGAAGATTATCAGAGAGTAAGGCTTTATTAAGGAAATCCTGTATACTGTACCTGGTTTGGATTTTACAGTCTTTTTAGCCTATTGTGGTAAACAGAAAGAAAAAGTACATCTGTGTACACTATATAGTTGGTCTGATCATTCCCTTAGAAAGGACTTTAAGAAAGGGGAGGGCTGAGTTTAGGAGAAAATCACTGATAGGAGAAATACATGTGGATTTTTCAAACGACTCAAGGATTCTGCAAAAATTAAAAGGGGTTAAATTTGTTAAAGAGGTTTAGAATCTGTAAAATATTTTAACGGATATGCACCACCACTTGATAAGCTTTTTCACTAGTTTGTCAAATTTAATCATATTCTATTATGTAGGGTTTCTTTTTTTGTTCTTGTGGGTGTGGGTCTGTGTGGTACTGGGATTCAAACAGGGCCTCACTTGTCAGGTAGGCGCTGTGCAGGTAAGAGCTATAGCCTCAGTCGTGTAATAGGTTGTTGTTGTTTTTTTTTTTTTAATAACTGTATTTGGTACAGGGACTCGCCTAGACAGCTGGTAGTGATGCTCCTGTTTTTAGCCTCCGTAGCGGTGGGATTATAGGCCTGCACCACCACCACCACCACCACCACCACCACGTAGGGACTCCGGGTAGATAGCTGAGCATGCCCCCCCCCAGTAGGGGTGGGGCCTGTGCCTGTGGCTTTCGGGACAGGGAATGGAACCCTTGTCTCTGCACTTACCTAAGCAGGTGCCTAGTCTGCTCAACTATTTATCAGCCCTTAATAGTAGTTTTTAATCTTGTCTATAGTCAATAAATATGAAAATTACTAAATTTTGACCACATTTTTAAAGACTACATACAAAGTAGTGTACAGTGTAACTTACTTGCATTTTCAAGTGAAATTACTGCTTTGTTTGTAGTAGAGTAAAAACAAAATGAGTATTAGAGCTACTATAGCTAGTATACAAGGCAAGCTGTGTTGCAGCCATGCCAATGTGGTTTCTGTAAGATTTTATTCTTAACAAATAACATGTTGAAACTGCCAGTTTTGAATAACTGGCTTATTAAAAATTGTATGCTGTATACCAAGCAAATCTATAAAATGCATTCTCCGGCTGTTATTCACTATTTAACAAAATATATTCAGGTCACTATAAGTGAAAAATACAGTTTATCTCTTGTCACTAAGTTCTGGTTTTAACTCAGAACCCTCTCAGCCTTTTAATCAAAATTACTTAGTTCTTAGTGAGGAAGGGGAAGTAGTATGATCTTTTGAATTGTATATTGCATTGAGAATACTGTTTCTCTGTTTATTCATTAAGTCTTAAATTATCAGCCATTTTAGTTCCAGTTTATTGATAGTTAAAAATTCTAGCTGCCCTCCCCCATAGTCCATCATGAGATTTTTTTTTTTTTTTTTTTAAGGTTTGGTGTGTGTACACAACTCCAACTGGTAGTGATTCTCCTGATTTTTTTGCCCTAGTGCTGGGATTATAACAGTGCACCACTACGCCCAGACTCCATCTCCCAGCTCACCCACGGGCAGGGCTGGCATGGCATGCTGTGCCAGCGATCAAACCCTGGTCAGCTTAGGCCAGTGAGCGATGTAGTTGGCCCTTATGAGGTGTGTTTTTGGTTTGTTTTTTTTTTTTCCAGTACCAGGGATTAAACTCAAGGTCAGGCAAACACTTATAATGAGCTCTCCCTGGCCCCTGTATTAATCATATATTGCTAGTTTACTATAAATTTTGACGTTAATCTAACTCCTGAGTAGAATGTGATTACACTGTTGATATAAAAAGGTTGATGCAAATAAAGGGCTTGCAGTGTTTCCCTTTTGCTCTCGTTTCATAAGCTGGCATCTAAATTTTTATTAGGAACTTCATAAAGAAAGGGTAGAGATAAAAGTGACCATGGACACAGAAAATCATAACAGGTTTATAATTTATTAGGAAGAAGAGATGCAGAAGAAAAAGCCATTAGAAACTCACTTTTGCTAAGTACTTACGGGCAGTAAATACACTTGGAATTAGAGAAAGCAATCACTAAATATCCAGAGATTAAAGGAATTGTACATTTTAACTGCTAATAGATGATCAAAGGCATAAATATTGGATGAGTAGCCTAACTGTATTTTAATAACTGAATTCATTGTGCCACAGATTTGGATTTTATATCCTACTGTAAATTTCTCAACTTTAAACTAGAAACTTAACATTGAAATAATTTTTTCCCTGCAATCTCACACAATTTTTTATTTTTTTTAGTCTCACACTATTTTGCTGGTGCAGCCTACCAAGAGGCCAGAAGGCAGAACTTATGCTGACTATGAATCTGTTAATGAATGCATGGAAGGTAAGTTTCACGCCAGTCTAGGTGTAGAAGTCTTTTGAGTGTTCTTTTTTCTTTGACTTTTATAAAATGTGTTATGCATGTACATATTAAGTGTGTCACCCAGCTACTGAAGTAGAAGCACATAAGTTTGAGGCCAGCCAGGGCAACTTAGCATACCCTTTCTTAAAAAGGAGAACGGTCTGGAATGTAACTTCTGTAGCGTTCCTTTGGGGTCAGTCCCCAGTACCACACACACAAAAACCAATCAGTCAATCCACCATCCCCCTAGGAGCTAGGTTTTTCTCCCTCTTTAGATTTCTAAAATTATTAATTTGAGAGGGAAACTAGAGTCATCAAGTTCAAGCACATATTCAGTGACTTTCCGAGGTTCTCATTGTTATTTATTACACTATGCTTTGTTATATAAATAACTTACAGAACTCCTTTGTATATTCTGGTTAAACTCCCAGCACTGTAGAGTTGTTAAGGCAGCCTCTGGGGATGCCTTTGGCACCTAATGGTCCTTCTGTTAAATGAACAATCAAATTGAGCTTTGGTGGTAGTGCATCAGAGTGCAGGAGTTTAACCAGAATAAAAATCAGCTCAGAGTAAAGGCTTAATGGAACAAGCCAGTGTAATTTATTGTGTAAGTCAGTTTTATTCTTAGGTTTAATCTTTATATCAGCCAGTTGTGCAGGCCTCACATTTTTTAGCAAATTATTCATTCTTCATTTTTTCTTTAAATTTTTGAGATAGGGTCTTCCTTTAGTGAATTCCAGACTTCCTTTCAGGCTAGTCTGGAATTCACTGGGATCTTCTGCCTCAGCCTGCTGGGATTATAGGCATGCACTGCCACACCTAGACATTCTATTCCACAAAGGTGATATAGTCACTGGTTTTGCTGGCAGTTATGCCACTGAGCTATGTCCCTGGTGACAACCACTGATATTTTTGTGGTTTCTAGCTTTACTATTTCTAGAATGTCGGGTTGTTTGTTTTGCTTTGTTTTGTGTTTTTGTTTGTTTTTATGGAACCAGGGATTGAACTCAGGCCCTTGCATTTGCCAGGTAAGCACTTATTCTACTGAGCCATCTCCCCTGCCCTTTTATTGTGTATGTGTGGTGCTAGGGATTGAACTTAGGACCTTGTGCTTGTCAGGTAGGCATTTATTCTACTGAGCTATCTCCCCAGCCCTCTATTTCTAGAATGTCATGTTGGAATCAAGCATTAGCATTTTCAGAATGATTTCTCTCCCCTAGAAATAATGCTTTTAAGATTATTTACTTTTTTATGGCCTTATAGCTTATTTCTTTTCATTATTGAATGTTCCATTGTAAAAATGTAGCAGTTTGATTATCTACTTATTGAAGGATATCTTGGTTGCTTCCGTTTTTGGGCAATCATTAGTAAAGCTGTTATAAACATTTGTGTGCAGAATTTTTCTTTTTCCTTTTTTTTTGTCTTTTTGAGACAGGGTCTCTCTATGCAGTTCAGGCTGGCCTCGAGCTCACTTTGTAGCTCAGGCTGGTCTCGAACTCACAACAATCCTCCTGCCTCAGCCTCCCGACTGCTGGGATTACAGGCATGCGCCACCACGCCCAGCTTGTGTGCAGAATTTTAGAGGACTTGTATTTTCACCTAATGTGGGCAATATGTATGTGGGAGTTTCTCATACTCCATAACCTTGCCAGTGTTTGATGTTTGTCTTGGCTTTAGATTTGAACCATTCTAATAAGGGTGTGGTTGTTATGTCACTGTTTTCATGTACAGTTCCCAATTTATTTTTCATAGGCTTGTTTGTCAAGGTTTGCCTTTTGTCTGTTCCATTTTGCTTTCACTGTTGAGTTCTGGCTTTAGTGTTTTGTATGTTATGGATATCAGTTCTTTAATGTATATGTTTTGCAAATATCTTTTTTTTTTTTAAAACAAGGTCTCAAGTATGTAATCTAGGCTGGCCTTGAACTCATTGGTAATCCTACTGCCTCTGCCTCCTCAAATGCTGGATTACAAACGTGTCCCTAGCTCTTCAGTTTCTTGGAAGCATTCTTTGAAATACAAAAGTTTCATTTTCATGAATACAGCTTGTATTTTTTTTCTCTTGCTTCCTATTTTTTTCTAAGAACTTCATAGTTTTGGCAGAAACTTATAGCTGTCTGATCTGTTTTGAGAATTTAAAGTGTTGTGAGGAATGAGCCCAACTTTATTAATAATCCGGTTGTCATACTGCTATTTGTTGAAGACTGTTCTTTCTCCATTGAGTTTCTTGGCACCCTTTTAGAATAGCATTTCCCTGTAAAATGTGAGGGTTTATGTCTATTATAGTCTGTTCCTACCCATATGCCACTATCATCCATGGTTGCAGTAGATTTACAGTAAGTTTTATTTTTATTTTATTTGCCTTTTTGAGACAGGGTCTCACTATGCAGTTCAGGCTGGCCTTAAAATCAGAGGTGTGAGTCTTGTAATTTGCTTCATTTTCAGTATTATTTTAGTTAACCTAGGGCTCTGGCATTCCATGTCAGATTTAGGATTGGCTTATCACTATCTGCAAAAGTAGCTCAGGGTTTCATAGGATTCAGTGTGTAGATAATTGGAGACAGTATTATTCTGAATGTTTTCCAGCCCAAGAACACAAGATGCTTTTGCACTTGCTTAGGTCTTTATTTTCAATGACATTATATAGCTTTCAGTGTACAAGTCTAGTGCCCTTGCTCTTTGCTGCCGCCATGAAAGGTTGCCCTCTGCCTTGTGCGCTCTGCCCTGGACCCAGCTGAATATGGGCTGAACCTCCAGTAACTGAGCTAAACATTTCCTTCCTTCATTTTGGGTGTTGGGTATTTGTTCCAGCAACTAGAGAAGAGTAAGTAAGACAGAATTTGGTACTGCAAGAGTAGGATCGTTACTGTGCCTAAACCTGACCAGGTGGATTACAAGTTTTTGGGAATGGTTTATGGGAATGGATAGGAAAGGTTCAGAGATGTTGCCTACAAGCGCCTACAAGCGAAGCACTGAAACAGCTTTGGCTGTTCTGTTTGGGAGATTCTAGTCAGAGCTTAGAAGACCAGAAGGCTGATGGAAAGCCAGGCTGGGGAGGTTTCTGCTGGGAAAAAGAACTGCATTAGTTATTGGGCTCTGGATCATTTGTGTTTTGACTTGGCAGAGAAGTTGTCTATATTTTGCTCGTGTCCAGAGACTTTGCCTGAGACTAAACATGGTGGACTGACCAATCTGGCAAAAGATACTTCAAAGCAACCAAAAATTGGGGCAGTGGCCTGGTTGTTACTGGGGGGTTTTAGCCAGATTTATGTTGAGAATAAAGAGCAAGGAGCCTAGCAGGATGGACCAAAAATGTGAGTTTGGCCAGAAAGGAAGCTCCAATAAAGCTGTGGACTGCAAAGATGGAGCTGAGAGGATCTCCATTGCTGGGAAGGAAGGAACAAGAGAATAAAAAGGATGGCCTGAGGGCATCACAGGAGGAGGCAGGTCTCCATCCTTTGCAGCCTCAGAAGGACCGAGCTCATGGACTTTGCCTTGAGGGGAAAACTGCAGAGCCCCATGTTCCAGAATGGCAGCAGCATGGAGAATTTGTTTCTTGGAACCAGGGTCATAGTGCTCAGCCATACAAGCACTCGACCCCTACAGCCAAGAGAGAAGAAACCTGGCAACTGATCTAGTTGGCAGCAGATGTTGGCATTATCCACATGGTACTGGTGTTAGGCACATGCAGAATGCAGGAGTTCTGAGGTTAAGAAGGCTTCCACCTCAATTTCCAAAGAAGGCCTGGGAGACCAGGCAGTGTGCCCCTTTGAAGCTGTGAGTGAGAAACCCATTCAGTGGGAACCTTAGAAGTTTGGAGAACGTGAATCATCTAAGAGAAACTGCAAAAAGGGAGCAAAACCACCCTAAGGGAGACGCCTTGGGTGCTGTAGAGGAGAAGCCACGTAAGGCCTTTGGAGCTCACAACTCATCACAGATTGCTTCGGATGTCCCACGTGGAACTGCAGGACTTAATGTTTGCCCTGCTGGATTTTGAACTAGTGTTGGTCCCAATGCTTGGTATCCTGTGTGCCTTTTGGAATGGTAATGTTTGTTTTGTGCTGATGAATGTTGCAAGTGTTTTTAAGTTTTCATTTGTACAGGGGCTCACAGTTGAGAGTTTGCCTTGGATCTTGGGACTTGGACTTTTCAGCAGTGCTAAAACTGTTGGGACTTGGCACTTTTTGGAGATGAGTAACTAGAATGGCTTTTTTGCCTAAAGGGATGTGCATGAGTTTTTGGGGGTCCAGGGGAGGATTGTTATGGTTTGTCTAGGTGTCCCCCCAAAGCCTCTCGGAGTCTTGGGGCAGCTTCTGGGGTTTGTGATTGATTATTGTAGGTATGGATGCTGCACCTGCCCTGGGGCAGGTAGTTTGCATTACATTGTAAAGTAGGAAGAGAAGCTAGCAGCTTGAGATGATGCTACCTCTTCTTTTGGCTCTTGCTCTTTCCTGCCACAATGAAAAGTTGTTGCCCTCTGCATTGTGCTGCTCTGCCCAGGACCCAGCTGAATATGGACTAAAGCCTCTAGTA
>PVKA01056161.1:0-10039 GCA_004027165.1 Ctenomys sociabilis
CTAATTTGGCATAGAAGCATTAATAATGTTCAGGGTCATCAATTATGTCTATCTTCCTCAATGAATAAGTTCAAATGCAGTAAAACAATATTAACTATTTAACTGATAAATGAGGTCATTATACAATTCATCGCTGTAAAAAAAATAGAGTTGCTATAAGATTCATGAGAATTTTACTAGAATTCAATTTTGCTTAGAACCTTATTTTGATCTGATTTATAACCACATGCTCTGGTTTAAAAATTAGCATCCTCCAAATTTTACTCAGAGCTAACCTTTTTGAAGTAAATGAGAAAATAATATGTGTAACGAGGAATGAGACAAGTTTTCAAAACTTTTAGAGTATGCCAGGGAGACAGCTTAGTGGTTTAAGTACCTGTCTGGTATTGTCAAAGTCCTTAGTTCCATTCCAGTAGAGAGAAAAAAAAAATTGCAGAAAAAGAAAATCCTTCCTTTCTATACCCCCCCCCCTTTGTCTACACCTGTCAAAGATGGGCACTCCATTATCATTCAACCAATTTAGGTGCCTGAACTTAATGACACAACCCAACACAGTCCAGCATTCCATAACAACAGTGAGTTATCTGAAGAAGTTGTTGACCGTAGTCATTTACAGCTCAACTTAATAGTATGGCCCCGTGGTGTATACCTCATTTTTATGCTTTTCTGCTGGATGGTTACGACCTAGATAGAGCAAGACCTATATACCAAAACATGTAGTTTTTGTTTCTGATGAGGTCAGTGAAGTCCCCTCAGGGTTTATTACAATTCAATCAAAGCTTCTAAGGAATAACATTAAAGTACACTGATGTGTAAATCCAATAACAACTACACAATACTCGTGCAAAGCCTATAATAGAAAATGAAACTTTTGTAATATTTAATAATAAACATTACCAGAACACATAGCAGAAAATGTTTAAGAAGAAAATGTTGAGTAACTAATCAGACATGACCTGATATTTATTTACTAATTAGTTTTCAAAGCCTTCATTAACCTTTCTGTGTTCTAGTTAACTCATGAATTGTAGTCTTACATTCTCAAATTACAAGAAAGGATACAATTGAATTACATCTAGTGCCTTGCTGGGGACTTGAAAAGCACTGAAATCATTGCAAATTAAATGACAAGTAACAGTCAATATTTCATTTACTGCTTCACAGCTGTTGAAAGAGTTAGGCTTGTGAGTTAATATATAGGAAATACAAGTTCAACTTACCCTTACCTGAACACATAAAAAGAAATCTAGCTTGGGATACATTTTCTCTAACAAGATGCTTATACTACATAGAAAGCTGATTGAAAATTTAAAAATAAAAATTATATTTGCCTTTCATGAAATGCAACTTCCTCCCTTTATGTAGAATGGGTATTAAAAGCTCTTGAGACCATAATAATTCTCCATTAAAAAATATTACTTATACAGAGTCTCCGTGCATGTGCCACCATGCACAGTTTTAGTGGCCAGCATGGCATGTGGTACCTGGGATTGAACTTGGGTGCTTGTGCTTGCCCAGTGGGCGCTTAGACCCTTGAACTATCTCCTCAGCCCATAATTCTCCATTTTCTTTAGAAGACAGGAACTGGAATATCACCATTTTATATGGGTGATAAGAGCAAGAGGAACCAGTCTCTCAACACTTATTGAGAGCCCTCGGGTGTAAACATCATTCAACAGAGCAAAGTAAATATTTGGGCATTTTCTTCTGAGTGATGGTTAAAGAAAAGAGAATAATTTAGAAAATATACATACATTAGGCAGATGTGGGGTTTAGCATGAATTCCCAAGGCCTTTGAGATCAGACAAAAAATAATATATTTTTAAAAATGCAAGATAAAAGTAGAATATTAAGATTAAAGTTTGATGGTAGGAGATTTAAAAACCAACAAGCAAGATAAAAATATACCAAATCCATTACTTTAAAATTGAATTCATATTTGGACTAAACGTGAACATTTGTATTAGTAGAATGAGTAGTATATTCAAGACTTACTTTCTCAAAACATTTTCACTGGGATAAGTTATACTTGGAAGTTAATGTTAATCATCTGTCAAAGCAAAGTAGTTAAAGCAATTTATCTATTCATTCAATAAATACATATGTAATTTCTGCAACATGCCAACAAAATTACAGTAGTTAGAGAATAAAGCACTGATGGGAACAGGGATTAGTTTCCCTTCTCCGGGAGGTTGTACCTTGGAAGACACTTATATTTAACCTACATATTTGAAAAATTTATGTCGATATTAATACTTTTCTTTTTTTTGTTTGTGGTACTAGAGGTCAAACTCAGGACCTTTGCATGCAGGGGTTTATACCACTAAGCTATATCCCCAGCCCCTTGATAATTTTCAGAATAGAAGAAAGTATGTGATGTTTAGAATATCAATTATGAGCCGGGCGTGGTGGCGCATGTCTGTAATCCCAGCACTGGGGAGGCTGAGGCAGGAGGATTATTGTGAGTTCCAGACCAGTCTGAGCTACAAAGTGAGCTTAAGGCCAGCCTGAACTGCATAGTGAGACCCTGTCTCAAAAAGACAAAAAAAAAAAAAAAAAAAAAAAAAAGAACGTCAATTATATGAGAAATGTGAAATACTAAAAAAATATAGTAATTAATTTAGTTCCTTATACTTAGAGATGTCAAAAATCATGAACTTTTCAAGAAATACTTTCATGTATGTGACAATATTTGCACAGTATGTTAATTTGATTGACAAATACAAGAATGAATTTGCAAACATATATGTCAACTTGGTAGAAACAGCATTAGTTTTTATGTAAATAATTTAATAATAAAGATGATGTTAGGCTCATAAATAAAATCCCAATAAGGAAGACATTCCCATTGAAGTCCCCACATTTATTAAATGATATTGTCTTAGTTATTTGGATTCATATTTTGAATAACTTTTATGGTATTCCATTAAGTCTACCCTAATTCATTCATTTTTTGTTTATAGCCATACCGCCTGCTGTGTCCATACAAAGTCTACTTTCCCAGTTTCCCGATTTCCTGTCTGTGGGTCTTTTCAGTGTGTTATTGTGTTTGTCTCAATTAATTAGGGTATAAACTTGGCCACTTAAAGACATTTCAACAAAAAAATGCCTCCAGTGAAGGAGTTCACTTCTCCCTCCTCTAAGAGCCTTGTCTCCTCTAAGAGTGACCAGGGAGCTGGAATATTTGTTCCAGTTCTGTGTCACCCTCATACACGGGGTTTTCTTTAGAATCCAATACAAATAATTCGGCTCAGTGACGCTATCCAAGCAGCAGGGGCAGGGCTGAGGGTGGTGAAAGCCTGCTCCTTCCTTTAATCACCACTCGAAGCTGCACACGGCGCGGTTCCTTGTCCATGTTCACTTTTATCTCCAACTAAAATTTCTCTTGTGAAGAGAAAGGAAGAAGTGGTACAAGAGCACTGTCTGATCTTTAATACGTCTTCTGAGCAGTCTCTCGGGTTCTATTCCTGGCTTCACCTCATGTGAGCTGTGTAAATTTAATGTCTACTCTTTGCTTGGCTTGCTTCTAAAATAGGAAAAAGTAATAACACTTATTTCTTAGCTTTGGTGTACCAATTTCATGAGCTATGACATGAAAAATTCTTTAAAGAATCTCTTAGGCATTATCTGCTGTTGTATTATTCTGATAATAGGGTCACACTGGTGCTACGCCTTGCTCCACATCTCCCTTTTCTTAAAGCCACACACACACACCCAAAAATAATCCAGAAGTAAAATCCATGAAAACAAACAAACAGCACTGTTCTCTGTTTTGCTAACAGACAAGGAGAATGTTACATGCATGCGTACACAAAGTACTAATTTTTTGTTTTTTGTTTTAGTCACTTAATTAGTTTTAAGAGTTTTTAAACCTTTCAACTGGAAAGTATATTTATTTCCCATATATTATCTCAACAATGATCTGTTGAGAGCACTTATTCTCTTAGTAATTTAGATATGGGTAGGGAAATAACAGAGGGAGTAATTTATCGTTTTTCTGAGCCACAAGCTTGCATTTAAACCTTCTGCTGTGGATTCTTCATGGATTTCCAGTGTTTCCTGTGCTCCCATACTGTTTATTTTCCTCATTTATGTGGCTTAATGTTGTGACGTGGGGACGCCCCAAGGGATCCTTCCTGCTTCTACTCCTTTGGGTATTCCTAAATCTCCACAGACCATGTATATGATCTGGCTACTTTCCTCTGATGTTTTTGTTACTTTCCTCTATTTTTTTTTCTTTACCTTTTGCCAGTACAAAGAAATCTTGACATTCTCTCCCATATGCTCCTGGGGAGTTAATGCAAACCTTGTGAGCAGAGATGCACCCCTGAGAATACAGTACTAAAAATGAAAAACCTGGCCCTGTTGAAGGAGCTTGGAGTCCCGGTGTAGCAGTCAATGTATGGGAGAAGACAAGCAGCGGGCTAAAGGGGGCAAAAGGGGACACGAGTTAATTTTTCAATCTGGCATTAAAGGTCCAAGTGAAAAAGGTTAATCAAGTGGCTCAGGAGCAAATTGAAAGTTGAGGGAATGAACCCAGCACCTCCCACCTGCTTCTTGCTTGGCAGTTCTTTTAGAGATCAGCTGAACTTGAGGTTGTAAAGATCCAGCTAAGCCACAGGGGCAGTCCAGCCTTCCTGGATATTAACCTCATTCTGTCTATAAATCGATCACACCTCTATTTGGGTCTCTTAGGAAGAGAGTGTGAAATAGGCATTCTTGCTCCAGAGATTTTCCTAGCAGAGAGTTCTCAGAAGAAAGACACAAAAACCAAGGAAGTTTCCACTTACTGGTATTTTGCTGAACTGTGACCTAGAAAGCATATGATTTGATTCAGGAACCTAAATATAAAGCTGGCCTTTGGAGGGAAATGGGCTTCTTGCTGATTCCACCAGAAGCTACACACCCTAACCTGTATGGCAAAACTAGTCCAGCCCTTAGTGCATAAAAGCTAGCAGCTTATGATTGACGACTTCCTGCTACAGGTGGTTGCCTAGGAATCCAATCATCTCAGTTCTGTTTGGTCCAAGGTGGTACCTGAAGAAGGGGTAGCTGTCAGTCTTCAGTGTCAGCCTTCACAGTACCCAAGCTATGGACACAGAGACCCACAGTGCAGTGACTAAAACATGGCCTCACAAAGACTATCTTAAGGCAGCATCTTCATACAGATGATCACTTTATGTGGCAATAGGAAAATGCATCAGCTGAGATCCATTTTCCAACCACTTAATAAAGAGAGGAAAAGTGACATCTCAAAATTTTCAGAGCCATTTATGAGAAAAACAAAAGATCACATACCAGGGATGACTGTGACAATATTTCAGTGTGGTAATCAGTACTTTTGTAGCTTTCTAATCAATATATTTTATTTATAATGCCTGACAGTTGTTGTATCCCTTAAATAAGATTTCAATCTCTTCTCACTTTGCTTCCCATGTGAATATTTAATTATTCACAATTCCACCACGAAAGTGGGCTTCATCTTTTGGAGCCAATGATAAGCCACTACACAAGGAAAGACCATTAAATTTTATTGCACTCAGGCAGTAAATTTTTCTTCTTTGAAATGTATAATCATTTTTATCACTGTAATTCACAAGAATGAAGCAAAAGTATATGTAAGAGACACAATTAGCAACAATCTGCAAATGAGCTTTTTTATCACACACCATTTGTTTCAGGAATACATTGGAACGTTTTGTGCAGAAACATATTTTTCATCTTCTCAGATCTGAAGGCTAAGGTGTAAAATGGCGTACTCTATTCACTTTGTAAAATATAATGGAACATAAACTTTAGGCCAAAAAATGTTCTGAATCAAGAGTCAATCATGAAGCTCATTTCCTAAAATTTTAACATTCAAATACCTACATATAAGCTCTAAGATGAAAGGAATGCTTCTTGCATTTTGTTTTCTGCTATGTCTTGTGCATTAGAGCAGGGCCTGGTATATACCAGATGCTCTGTAAATATTTGTCAAATGGATAAAAACATGTTTACTGGTGTTTTGCATCAACATGTGGGTTCACAGCTTCATAGTCTCTTCTTAACTTGGTTTTCCTCATTTTATTTAGCCAATGCTCAGGATTCTGAGAAATCATCCTATCAGAAAAGCTATTGGATAACTAAAGAAATTTCTAGAAAGCACACATGGTAATACAATACTTATGAATCATGAATAGAAATAGGCTATCATCCTAGGTAAGCTACTACAAAGTGGTGAGCTTCAAAGAAATGTGAATTAGACGCTATTAGTTAGAACAAATCTATAGACCAGCCCTGGTTAAGTGAGGAGACATTTGTCTTTTTATGGAAATATCTTCCCAACCCCATACTTCAATACCACTGCATTTTCATTATGTGCCAGAGGAGAATTATAGTATTTACATACTAACGTAACTTTTCTTATCTCATCAAAAGGAATACTCATGAAACTAACCTGTGGAATTTTAGAGCTGCAATGGCACTTAGAATTATATAGTTTCTATCAGTATGATGAAGAAATATTAATGTGTATGTTTGTATAAATAATTTTTCAAGTTTATGATTCTAAGTGCCTCTTCTGTATGTTTCTGATTCTGCTATACTTGAACGTTATTTTTAGAAAGAAGAACATTGTCAGGTCCCCAAGGAAGTTTCCACTTACTGGTATTGTGCTGAACTGTGACCTAGAAAGCATATGATTCGATTCAGGAGTCTCCTGCAAACTCATGATGAAATTCATTTGTCACCATAACACTAAGAGTCCTGTCCTTTATGAGGTGGCTCCCATGAATAAACTGATAGCACTGTCACAGAGATACTTATCACCGGGGTTGTTTTCTGAGGAGAAGGCGGTGACTGTCCAGATTTCCTCTCTCAAGCTCAATGCTCAGCTGCTCACCCACCATGTTATTTCTCAGCACAAATGCACATGTCTGTCACTTGAACCATGTTCATGCCCTTCCTATTCCCAGAACTGAGTCCCAAGTAGATTTCTGCTGTCCAATGTCTTTGCAGTTCATGGTACTCTGTGACAGCAGCAGAAAATGGGCAAAAACAGCAATTTTCCTTCTATATTCACTTCCCTGCAATCATGGACAACTTGTATTATTCTATATATATTCAAAATGTTGCTGTCTGATTATTAGAAACACTTTAAAAGAACAATTGCAGTGCATGGGTGTAATATCAAGCAACTGAAGTTCTCTTCTATTAACAAATCTCTGTGACAACTAATAAATTAGGCTTTGGTAATTTAACTCTTATTAACTTTTATATGGACAAAACTACAACATTGTATAAATTGAGTTATACAATACAGATAATTGTAAGCACAATAACTGTAATTGTAGATAATTAAAGGGACATTACTGGTCATTTGTTACTTTATGCAGAATTAAGGCCTATTCAAATATTTAATACCACATATAATTAAGCAAACTTAATACATTTTACTCTGTTAAAGAGCAATAACTTCTCTTCTTTATCATAATTTTGAGAACAAAATGTTTCAGTACATTCACAACAACCAAAAAGAAAAAGAAAAGTACCACAACTATCCTACTTTGTAGTGTTGTCACACACAAGTTTCATCAAGCTGGGAAGAAATGTGAAAGGGTCATCAATACTCCACTCAGCACAGGTAAGACAAGGAGGACCTCTGTACTATCAAATGTCCCCAGCTACTTTTGCAAGAACATCTTTAATGCAGTTTTTTTTTAAATTCCTAAATATCATCTTTAAACCTAGCAATATACCCATAACATTTTTTTTCACTCTACGCTATGCTATACACATAGTTTTTATACAGAAAGACCATGAGATTATGTAACAAAAGTAAAAATAAAATTAACATAAACTCATTACCTGCATTCAAAAACCAGATAAAACTAAATACAGGGAAAAATTTATAGACAGAAGCACCTATGAAATTATTTATTGGAAGGTATGTTTTTAGTTATTTATGCTTTAATGATGCATTAATTCATAATAAGTATAAGTAAGTGTTATCTATGTGCAAAAAGATTGCATACAGGCAAATGGCAAAGGAGTCTACTTTATCATTAAAAGTGAACACCAGTTGACTAGGACAATAATACAATGGAGAACCTGGAATAACTGCATCAGTGATTAACAATAAAAACCCAAACAATATGCTAGTTTGATTTTGTCAAGGTCCACTGAAATAGGATGGACTTTTTAACCATTAATTTTTCTTCATTTATACCATGTATTATAAATTAAACCTGCTTGTTTCTCTGCCTTCATCAACCTCAAACCTACTCTAGCTCTCTTTTACCGAGTAAGCCTATAAAAGCTTGATCTTGATTTTCAGGTTGTATAATGCTGTCTCTCCAAACTAAAGCTCTACCATTTTCCACTTTCTGACTTTTGGAATGCGTTTAATAGACTTAAGCACAAACACTAACAATCACACTACCAGGTCTGTAAAACAGCTCACAACTCATGTGTTGTAAAGGAAAGTATTGTTGACCTTCTGAATTTGCCAGTAAGTGAATGTGACACATTCGAAGGGGTTGTACATTCAAGGAATCCAAATGTAAAAAAAATATTGTGAGGGTTACTTTAAGTTTTCACATGTCTCCTTAAGTTGGCTTGCTTAATGGTGTGTTTATGCAATACTAACTTTGAATTTAATACTTTAAATGGGTTTTGAAAATAAATAGTATTTTCTAGGACTGTCACAACAATTCCCACATGCTAGATAGATTAAAACAACATCAATTCCTTTCCTCACATTCATAAAAACTATAAATCCAAACTCAAAAGTCCAACAGCTCCAAAGCTGTGAAGTCCTGAAGCTTCTTACATTTTTCTGACAGGAAAGTTTCTTTTCATGTTCTGGGTTCTGGTGGTTGGTTGAAGGAAATCCTGGTTTGCTTTTTTTTAATAGAGGAAATTGAACTCAGGACCTTGCACTTGCCAGGCAGGTGTTTGTGCTGCTGAGCTATCACTGCTGAGTTACCTCCCCAGCAACCCTGTGTATCTCTTGACATGTATCATCCCAATCCCTGGCTCTTTATCATGTGGCCTGGACATATATATATATATATATATATATATATATATATATATATATATATATATATATATATATATATATATATATATATAATTTTTGTCCAAATCTCAGATTTTTTTTCCTATATAAATACCCTAGAACTTAGCGCTTAGGACCTATCTAATGAAGTACATACTCATTTGATCACTTCTCCAAATATCTTATATCCAAATAAATCAGATTCACATGTACTAAAAGTTAGAATTGTATACAATGTTCTAATACAATAATTCAAACTTTTTTAATGCATCTACCCCTTGACCTCCCAAATTCCTTTTCTTCCTAGATAAAAATATTTTTCACAACATAATAATGTCTGAAAACTTTACACATACTCCAGTATAAACTCTATATCCAATGTCTTCTGTTGTAAATCTTCTCAATCATGTAGTTTTTGCTTTTATTAACCAGTGGTAAAATGTCTCACCATTTGTGAATTGAAGCTTCCAAAATATAGTGGCAAGACAGGAACAAGATAGACATTAGGGAAAAATGAAAGAAAAAATAATCATTTGTCTTCAGGGAGCTTAAATCACACATGGGAAATTTCTATTGGGATAACAGAGGCCAGCATAAACAACCTTGAAGTAGAGTGTCCAAAGATATACAGGTATTTCACTTAAAGATAATATGTTTAAAAATAATATGTTAAAATAGGAACTGTATTTATCCAAAGAACTTTGGGGATGATGACAAGATAATATTAAAATGATAAAATAATTTGAAGGAGAAATGAGGAAAGTAGTATGTGAATTTTACCTTTGAACTAGAAGATAAAATATAAATATATAATTGCATATGCATATATATGTGTGTGTGTGTGTGTGTGTGTGTGTGTTTGAGTATGTATATGCACGTGTATGAATGAATGAATATGATACCTTTAAACATTCAGGATTTTCAGTGATGTTGGAGAAGCCACAGAACAAATTATAACATAAATGAAAAAAACAAACAAGCAAAAAAATGTCACAA
>PVKA01056162.1:0-10024 GCA_004027165.1 Ctenomys sociabilis
ATTTTATTTACTCTTTCAGGTTATATAGGTCTAATTTATTTAACTTACAAATATGTTCACTAATTGCATCAATTTTCCTCTAAAAGCTTCAAGTTTATCTTTTTTTATACTTGAGTAATAATCTGTTGTGTAAAAGTACTACATCTTTTGTTATATATTCCTCAGTTGATGGGTGTTTAGCTGTCATTTAGCCATGATAAATTTTGCTGCTATATACATGGATGCATATAAATCCCTGTGATAGAATGTTTTCAGTTCATTTTGGAAAATACGTAGAAGGAGCATAGCTGGGTTAAATGGGATTTCAAATGCTAATGTTTGCAGGAATCTCTGCACTGATTTCCATAATGGTTGTACCAGGTTTTCAATTATTAAATTTAAAACTGTTACAAAAATGCTCAAGTCTTTTCATGGATGCATTTTTTTTTCTTCGTGACTATCTATATAGAAGCAATGGCTAAAATATATGTCTTTTATTAGTTGATTTGTAAACTCAGGAGAAATATATGCTGTACAGTACAGCAAATCTGGAGAAACTTTACTGTATTTAGAGCTTTAGACTAGAACCATTAAATCTGATCTTTTAATCCAATTATATTAGCAGCTATGCATTCCTTATCAACTCAATGATAAATAAAATAAACAATTTTACCCAATTTTCCCTGGGTCAGATCTGGTGGGTCCTATGCTTTATAAAACTTTAATTAAATAAATGTTACGATCTGTTCATGTTAATCATTTTTTCCTAAGAGTGTCTGTCTTTACCCGGATGATGCTTGAGGAAAGGCTTCCACTCTTTATGACCTTGTAATGATGATTATAATATTACAAAATGCTGGGGCCAGGAGATAGCTCAGTAGGATAGTCACTTGCCTCGCAAGTGCAAGGACCTGAGTTCAATCCCTGTTCCACCAAAAAAAAAAAAAAAAAAAAAAAATTACAAAATGCTAAGGCTGCCAAAATAGCTCAGTGAATTAAAGTGACTGCTTAGGCAGACACAAGGACTGGGAGTTCCATCCCCAGTGCCTGCAGTGAAGACCCCACCCCAGGGGCCTGCCTGAGACAGCAATTTAAAGTGGGCATGGTGGTATGTGCCTGTAATTCCAGCTCCTGTAAACAGGAGGATCACTAGAAGTCTGATCTATGTAGTGAGACCCTGTAGACCTTATAGACCTTGTCATATATATATATATATATATATATATATATATATATATATATATATATGTTGCTAATGCCTTTCAAAGCTAAAGTTAAATTACTTATAAGATTTATTTCTTTCAGGTATTTTGGAAAAAGAGTGCCTTCACTGAACATTAGTACTACAAAGAAATGTAATAATCTTTAAGGTAACATAGCTAATGATAAATATGAACTCAGGGAAAATATAGTCTATATGCTATGTGTAAGGACATGTACAACAATATTCTTAGTAGAATAAAATACAGCTATATTTTTAGTCATAGGGAAACTATTACACAAGTCCAATATATCTTCGCTATAGAATAACTTGTACTTGATACAAAGAATGAATGATATAGATTTTCTAATTTACTACAACAGTAAAGGAAAAACAAGAGTAAATACATATGCAATACATAATAAAGTATCATTTTTTCAAAGAAAAATAATAGTAATATATAGATAGTCAAGCATATTAGTATAGAAATTAACACAACTATGAATATGTTAATATATAATTATATGAACTTAAAATTCCATGGCTATAAATTTTTCATTGTAAGTAGACATTAATTTGAGAAATATATCATGTGGAAGAAAAATACAGACTATAAAACATGTATTTCACTATAAATTTTAACTGATTACATACATATACAGTTGCAGGTAAAATAAACAATCAATGAATATCTGAACTAATCTCAAAAAATATCTAGAAATGTTCTTTCTACCCTTCTGATACAAATTCTGAGTATCAATAAATAAGTCAAATACCAAACAAGCATAAATATTTCTTTTAATAGTTTAATGCCAGCTTTCTAAATTAAATTCCATTTCATTGGATTTTTTCTACTTGAATACAGTATATAATCATTGTTTTAAACTGCAAAATATTTACCTTTTGCCCTTTTAAAGGATTATATGCTTCTAATTATATCTAAATATGTTTGCATTTGTCTTAGAATAAGCCCTTATTGTAGCAATTACAATAACACACAAAAATTGTTTCTGCTAATTAGAAAGCCTTGACATGGATGGCTTTTATCGATGTGGAGACAAAAGTAAAACCAAAGTTTAAATGTTAAATTTCATATGACTAAAGTTTAAATATTGCTGCTATGCAATACATGTTACTAAACATTTTTGAAACCATGACTTTTGTCTAGCATCAACATTTGAATCATAGTGTGATGATCTCTTAAATCTGTTCTTAATTTTACATGTCTTTTAAATAGAAGTCTTTCTTTAATTCCACACACTTGGATTGCTAAAAGTAATCTAATGTGTGTTAGCCTAATGAAAGAGAAGCAGTGAGTCAAACCACATTTATTTCAGTTCACTTGCTCAGAGACTAGCTCATTTGTAAAATGTAGAGGAACTCTACATGATATTGAGTGGAAGGGTGAAGGGAGATTGTAAAGATTAGGGAAGAACATAATTAATTTATTGAGACAATAAAATAATAAGATTTTAAGGAAGCACATGATTTCTGTTGGAAATCTTTATACTAACTGATTTTAATTTTTTGTATATTTTTTAAGGAAGGGTCTACAGGGTGTTCAGGGGCTCACTACTAGATTGGACTCCTAGTGATCCTCCTATTTGCATCCTCCCAAGATAACTAATTTTATTAAATTCAGTGCTTTCATTTCATGAAACTGAATTCTATACTCAATAATCTTAATGGGAACTTGTTATCATTGTATTAAAAATCAGAATTACTTTTGATTTAGAACATCCAGAAGCAGAATTATGTAAGCCACACTTCATTAAATGAAGCTGGAAACTGCTGAATTCCTGGCCACACAATACCTTAGCCATAACTCTGCACTAAAGAAAGACAAAACTCCACATGGGTTCTAGAAGTGTAAGTCTGTGTCCTCAGGATGATCATTCTTCCTGTGATCACAAAGTCTACTAGGACAGCTCAAAGCTGCCAGGAAAACAGGGAGGAAATAGGCACTTGACTTCCCTGTACTGGAACATTTTAGAGAACAGACTTACAATTAGTACCGCTTCCTTTGTCCCTAGGATTTGTATGTGTAGATCCTACAACTCTGGAGAATTACTCTAAAGCACCAGAAAGCCATTGCTTTGAAATGCAATCATCAGAAAAAGACAAGGTGTTTGTCTCCAAATCTATATGGGAGGACAGAATCATAACTTCCAAAATGGCCAGCTAACAGACAGCTAGCCCGATGATATTTATGACTGATGACCAACAGTAATTTGTCACCTCCATGACTACTGAGCTTCAGTTTATATTGCTTCCCTTAATCTGCTTTAAAATGTTCAGTAACCTTGAGCTGAGTTCTCTCCTGTATGGTCAATAGTTACAGAACAAAATTTATTTTACCTCTTTAATGTTCAGCTTTTATCTCTAGCAGAACACCAATATTCACTAACAATTCATCCAAAAAATTTTGTGATCACAGGGATAACCTCAAATAACATTACTATAATTGAACCTACCTGAGATTTTTTTCGATGCTTGAAAATATAAATGGAAGGAAAAATAATTGTAACATCTAATTGTGTTCTGATTTTATGAGAATTATTGGTGATTTTTTTTTTGTTTCTCTGAGATCATAAACCACTCCAATATCATAGCCCTGTTAGTACAAGTAATGCAGCAGATGTTCACTACAGGAAGTAAAAAAAATGATAAATATAGTACGTTCCAAATGTGAAGTATTCTTCACAGTAGATAGAAGATATTCTATATAAACATTTAATGAAGCAGTATGAACTCTGTAAACACATATTTAGCTGAAAATCTGATAACAAAATTACTTTCAAATCCTGTCTTTTCAATCAGTGTTAAGTGTGCATAAGAACAGAACAGTAGGAGGTTTTCTAAACTTTCAGAATTATGCAAGGCACAAAATCACTCTGATATGACTTCTCATACAGAACACAGTGGCCTCCAGAACATTATATAAGCCATTAAATTATACAGAAAGTTGTTTTATATATGAGGGATCATATTTATTCTTCAAATCAGATAACACACATGTATTACTCTGGTGTCTATTTTTGTACATAAAAAGTATGCACGTGGTACTCAGAGTAAAACCTTGGATCATGAGTAACTTGATCTTTGAGTGTTCTGCAAAAAGAGCAAACATTTAAATAAATTTCAACTTGATAAATAAGCAATATATCACAATATAAGTATATGTTTTACCAAAATCCAAATGATCACAACTGCATAAATTCTACTTCTCTTTTCTCTCTTCTAACTCTGTGTCTGTCTCTGTGTCTGTCTGTCTGTCTCTCCTTCCCTTTTTTTCTCTCTCTGAGCTTATAATGAATTGGGTGAACCTTGCCTAATAGCAAGAGATTATGGAGAAAATCTTGCTTACAAAAGAGGAGTGGAACAGGACAGAGAAATTTCTCACTCCAAATATTATGGAGCTGTGGAAATGCAGGAACTGTACAATATTTGGTATAAAAGTACTACCTGAATAAAGCTGTAGCAAGTGAATAATGAATCTTTTTAATGAAAATGCATGTCACATATCCATTAAATTCTCAAAAAGAGGCAAAAACAAAGGTTATTGGATGAGTTCCATGTTAAAGATGCACCAAGAGAAGAATATTCCATTCAGCAAATAGACAACAGTGATTCCTTTAGTGAAGTAAAAGTCATTCTACACAATAACTTTCCTCACTCATATCTCCCTCATGGACACCATGAAGGTTTTCAATTATAAGTGCACATTAATGTGTTAATTTTATACTTTTTATTTTCTTAATGCATAGACAAAATTAAAGCACTATGTCTCAGTTACTTTTCACTCATTGCTCAGATGAAATACCCAACACCCCAAATAAAGGGAGGAAAGATTAATTTAGCTCACAGTGAGTGGAGGTTTCATTACACACCTGAATGGCTCTAAGGCAGAGCAGCACAAGCAGAGGGCAGCAGCTCCTGGTGGTAGAAAACAACAAAGAGCAGGGGCAGAGGCTACCACAAAGAAACAGGGGATAGAATAAGCCTCTCTCTCTCTTCCTTGTATTGCACCCAGACGATCTGCCTCAGTGTGAGTGTGTCACACACACCCATAGTCCTAGCACCACTTATACCCATAATCCCAGCACTGAATCATGAAATAATCACAAACTCTAGAAATCTGTCCTAATGACTGCATGAGGCTTTGTGAAGACAGCTAGAAATAAACCAAAACATACTGAGTCTGAAAGTAGAGATTTTTTTTTTTTTTTAATGTATGTATTTGGTATGGAGTCTCACTATGCAGCTTGGACTCATAGTAAGTTCCTGTTTCCAGCCTGGGATTACAGGTGTGCATCACCATGCCCATGCTCCCTCACAGGACTCATCGTGCCTGGGGCAGGGCCAGTGTCAAATGCGGTGCTGGGAATCGAACCCCACCCCCTGTGCTTGCCTAAGCAGGCACGTAGTTCTAGTTTGCTGAGCTATCTTGCTGGCCCAAGGATGTTTATATTTTTCCTTTCTATTTCTTCCTGTGTAATAGCACTATATAATTTACCTTTCCAACAGCAATATTTCTTTTTCTCTATGAACTCTTTAACACTAAACATTTTTGCAGAAAATATTTATAGATATCAATATTAAAATGTATCAGTTTTTGGTTGTTTAACTTAAGATTTATCTCCATTATAATTATATTTAACTATTGCTTTTTTATATACACTCCACCTACTATGTATAGATATTTATACTCATCATTTCAGCTCTGCACATCTTACCTACATTTTTGGTTTTGGTATTGTTTAATAATCCTGTTCCAGACCATTGTTAGGTTATATATATATATATATATTTTTAATATATATATTTTAATATATATATTTTATATATATATATTCAAAAATAATGCATATTTTAAAGCAATGATCAGTCTAACATTGTATTGCTTTCCTAAATATCCATTCAAATAAACATAACTCACAATTCATTGGTTAAAGAAAGTAAAACTGAAGAATAAAAAAAGTCATGATTCTTATTTACTCTTTTCCCTACCTTTCTGTTTATGCTTTTCTTCACAGAACAAGTCAAAATAAATTTTCACATATTTTTATGGCAGAGGTTTACCAATATGCTAACTAAGGTAATTATTTATTTTTATTTTGTATTTTAGGGACGGGTCCATAGGGTGTTCAGGGTCTCACCATTAGATCGGATGCTTAGTGATCCTGCTATTTACAGCCTCCCAAGAGCTTGGATTATAGGCATGTGCCATCACGCCCAGTCTCAATTGCCATCCCATTGTTCCCCAAGGGTGAGGTCTGTACGGAGGGGCCGGGATCAAACCCTCAGCCCCTGCGCCTGCTTGCAGGTGCTTTAATCCACTGAGCTATCTGAATGGAGCTTTATCTAAGGTAATTTGTTTGTGTTAATGTTTTTCTTTTACTCTAAGAGAAAAAAAAATGATAAACGATAGGGCTGAGGCATAGTAGACTGTTCGATCTCTACAAAGATCCCCTCCCCATAATAGACGACAGCATAAATTAGATCTGATATCCATGAAGAGAATATCTCCACAAAAGATAAATAAGCAAGATCAGTGATCATAGCACACTAATAAATAAAGATTCAGGGGGAAAAGTAGGAAGAATAACTTAACATAAGTTATTCCTCCACTTCCCTACCCCAGGCTGTACTGTGGACAGAGATACTGTTTGCTTGGAAGACAAAGGGAAGAGAATATGGGGCTTTACTTTGGTTCCCAAACCAGGAAGCTCAGCAGTAAGACTCCCCACTTGAAAAAGCCTATTCTAACTGCACGTTCCAAATCAGTACTCATACACTGAGCCTCCAGATCTATATTAGTACCAGGTCAAAACACAGTGAGTTAATCTCAATATTCATCCTACAACAACACCATCAGCCTTCAGTGGCCCCAGGATTTGACAACTTTCCACAGTAAAGACCTCTGCAGCCTGCATTTCAGGTATACACAAGCCCTGTGTTTGCCACAGCAGACTGCTTCCTTGCCCTTTCCAGCAGGACACCTACTTTCATGTCCTAAAGTTTGGCACCAACTCCGGACAGCCTGACTGGAACCCCTGAATGGGATTTCTGTGGAAGGGCTTTCCCGATACAAAGTGTCCATAATGACTACAATACGTGGCTCTTTCTTCAAATGAGTTGACTTCAATGTAGAATGATAAGGATCTATAGCAATCCAAAAAATATAGCAAAAAAGGACATTACATACAAAGACCAACTCTAAACAAGTAGGATATATGAACTACCTAAAATGAAATCAAAATAGTTGTTGCACAGAAGCTCAGAAAAGTTAATGAAAACACAGAAAAGTGATGCAACAAAATGAGAATAACAGTAAATGACCAAAGAGAAATATTTAATTCAGATTAAAATAATATACAAATTCAATGCAGTCCTGGAGTTGAATAAGGCAGTGAAAAAAATAAAATGAAACAGAAAATTCCAGTATCAGAATCAATTATGAAGAGTTTGTGGATTTGAAGACAAATATCTCAACATACTCATGAAGAAAAATAAAAGTAGATAAAGGCAAGGTAAATTTTTATAAGACAGTATATAAATAAAAATGGGCCTGCTTGGCTGGTTCTGCCTCCACAGTGGGCTGAGATTGTGATTAAGACTGGATGTGGTGGTGCACACCTGTAATCCCAGATTTTGGGAAGCTGTAAACAGGAGTATCACTGTGAGTCCAACCTAGTAGTGAGCCCCTGAGCACCTTGTAGACCCTTCCCTAAAATACAAAAAAAAAAATTACAGCATATAAAAAGCCATGATAAGTGAAGAAAATTCAGTATGTTCACAAGCAATGCTAAGAAAGGAAATCTAATCATGTACAACATGCATAAATTATGTTAACTATATTAATTTAAAAATGCTACATTGTGTTAATTAAAGTAAGACAGGCACAGAAAGACAGCTCCAACATGATATGGAATCAAAAGAATGTTGATTTCATAGAAGTAGAGAATAGAATGATACTTATCAAAAGGTAGTATAGTTTGAAGGGGAGTTGAAGAGATGTTAATTAAAGTTTATTTTCTTTTTGAAAGTAAATTTTTCAATGATATTAAAAAATTAAGTTCAAGAGTATATTAAGGCACTGACTATAATTATTAATACATCATAGTTTTGAAAGTTAAAAAATAAATTGTATCTTAGTTGAGCATAAAGTTTGTACTAAACATTTTTGTCTAGGTCTTACTAAGTTCTACCAAGTCCTACTATCAGTAGGAAGCAACTGCTAGTATATTTATGCATTTTGAATAATTATTCTATTATCTTTTTTTGTGCTATATTTTGTTATCATGACTCTTGTAATGGAATCCATCATTTGATAACTATCAGACAAAATTATTTTGTTTCCATTGCATCTCTTTTTTATACTTTAGCTTCTGAGTTAATAATTCCACAAAATTTTGGAATCCAGTAATTTGGTAGTGAATAAGGATGACCCAATCTTCTTTATGTTTAAGTGTGATTTTTCAATAGCAAAAGGATTATAATCTCATTGTCGCTACTCTCTGAGGATGTAAATTATTACTTTATTTATGATATTATGATATTATCTTCCTATTCCAAAGAATATTTCAATATGGTTAACCTAATTGTAGAGTGCTATCATTCCTTCCTATATTTTACTGTGTTTTTAAGGTAGTGTCTTAACTTTCTATAGCCTCTGAAATAGTATTAAATCCCTGGGTTCATCACCAGGAGGAATAGCTCTTTCTATGCCTATGATCAGGCAGAGTACTTTGAATACTAACTGTGTCCCTCTGGGCAGAAAAAAAATTTCTTTGGTCTCAGAACTATCTCATTAGATATATTTTTAGATATAGTTCAGCATTTGAACTTGCAAACACTTGGCTGAATTTTGCAACTAATCTGTAACCAAAAATTAGAATATATGCTATATAATTTCAAATTTAGCTTTTTTTCAAATTCTTTTTCTCATCACTATTTGTTAGATAAAATAATGAAATATAAATATTTATAAATATTAGCTGTTCATGGTTCTTCTTACAAATGATTTTAATGAGGTTTATGCTTAATATTTCCTTTTTTTCTTTTATTTTTTTGGGGGATGTGGAATGGGGGATTGAACTCAGACCCTTGCACTTGCCAAAGAAGTGCTTATTCTAAGAGTCATCCCCCCGAGCCCTTATTCCTTATATTTCAATTACTTTTAAACTCTTCTAGGTTATAACATGGCTCATTCATTTTTTTTAGTATAATGAAACTGATTGCTAAGAAGGATAAGAAGAAAGAAAAACTATAAAAAGTATAGCTTTTATTCTATATTATACAGCCACAGATGTGCGTAGCAATTTTAGAGACATTTAATTCAGTAGGGAAAGTAATACAGGTAGGAAAGGGCACAAATCTATAAATTTATTTACACTTATTTACAAAAGTGGGTGACTATTCATCCTCATTAATTTTATTAGCCACCTGCATCAGTCTTACTTATGAACCACAATTCACTCTGCACTAGTGATGAGAAGATGCTGAATATAGACTGAGTTCTCAGATTTAGTCAAAAAGAGTTTAGCAGGACAGAGCTGGAAGGATCAAAGCACAGCAGCCATGCTGGCTAGTGGAGATTTATAGAAGTAGGCACTGTGAGCTGAGGCCTGCTGCTAGGCCTAGTGGGCCTGGTGAGCTGAGGCGTACTGCTAAGCCTAGTGGGGCCTGGTGAGATGAGGCGTACTGCTAGGCCTAGTGGGCCTGGTGAGCTGAGGCGTACTGCTAGGCCTAGTGGGCCTGGTGAGCTGAGGCGTACTGCTAGGCCTAGTGGGGCCTGGTGAGATGAGGCGTACTGCTAGGCCTAGTGGGCCTGGTGAGCTG
>PVKA01056163.1:0-10024 GCA_004027165.1 Ctenomys sociabilis
ACTTGCTGAAGAGTTGGGCTGGTGTTACATGCCCATAATCTGAGCACTCAGAGACTGAGGAAGGAGCATCTCAAGTCTGAGACTAGCCTGGGCAATTTGGTGAGATCTTGTCTCCAAAAAAAAAAATTAAAAGCTCAAAGTGAAGGTTCCTGGTTCAATCCTTAATGCTGGATAAGAAAAAACAAAGAAATATGCTAAATGCTCAGCCCTCGGGCATAACCATGTAGATGTAGGGAGCAGTTCAAGGCTTCTTTTATCTCTTCAGGCACAGCTATATTAAATATATTTCATTAATACTGCCTATTTGAAGAAGGAAACTTTCACAAATTATTAGTCTTATTTATGTAAAGTGAGTTCATTCTAGAATATACTGATATTAGTAATGGGTATCTAAAGTGTAAATATTTGGAAAGATGTTATCCTTTTGTACTTATGTAAATTTAAAAAATTTTTTTTCTACAATTTTATATTCTTTTGAAGGTGATAATCCAGGGCCTGGGAGATAGCTCAGTAGAATAAATGCTTGCCTGGTAAGCACAAGGTCCTGAGTTCAATCCCCAGTACCACCAATAATAATAATTAATAATAATAATAAAGTTGATAATCCAGACAGATTATATATTATAAAAGCTTTAAAATAATGCTAAATTCCAAAAGTATGGGCTATGAAATTATATAATAGTACTTTTTTTTTTTTTTTTGGTGTGTGTCTATTTGTTTGAAATAGTGTCTCATTTCTTTGTCCAGAATGGCTTTAAATTCCCAGGCTCCAGCTGAGCATGACAGCACATGCCTGTAATCCCAGCGCTTGAGAGGCTGAGGCAGGAGTATCTCTGTGAGTTCAAGGCCGCTCTGAGATGCACAGTGAAACCTGGTCTCAAAAAGACAATAAACAAAAAACAAAACTTGCTAGGCTCACATACCACCATACCTGGCTATGAAACATATTTTTTCCAAGTGCATGAACATAAGTCTTAGAAAAGAGATAAATGCACTGAAATTTTAACAGTAATTCCAGAATTAAAGATAGATTTCCTCCCTCACAAGCTGAAGTGTAAGTAGGTTACTTGCATAATTTAAAAAAAACAGTAACTTCAGGCGTTGCTGCTTCTGTTGCAGGTGCTCGTCCTGTTACCCCAAATACTGAGCGATTAGGCACTGAAGCTTACTGTGCACACCCACTTGGCACAAGGAGACAGTTACTGAGGCTGAAGGTGAAGACGTGCGTGGAAGCAAATTCATTAAACGAACGCAGTGACAATATTAATATAAACTGAAAACACAAATCTGCCCCAGCTTTCATTGCAGGACAAAGAAGTCTTCACAGCCTGTTGACTGAAATGAGGGACCCCAGCTGAGGCCTGCCCCATCGTGTGATTCTAGCCCCTGGCCTCTTCTCAGGGACATGAACACACTGACACATGGACACACAGACACATGGCTGGACAGACAGACAGGTGGATGCACAGATAAATGGGCAGATAGGTAGACAGATTGACATGTGGATGGACAGATAGATGGACAGACAGGCAGATGGACAGACAGATCGGACACATGGACAGACAAAGACAGGTAGGTGGACAGATAGATGGACAGACAGGAACATGGGGTGACAGATTAGACACATGGATAGGCAGACAGGTGGATGGGCAGACGGTCACCAACAGATAGGACACACAGACACACACGCCCCAGCTGGCCGGTCCTGCCGCTGCCCACACACGTGTGTGGAAGCCACGTACCGAACCTGGTTCTCCAGGAAGTGCATGTACCGGTAGAGCAGGGTGTAGGAGGGAGACAGGATGCCCACGGACTTCATCCGGGCACCGCGCTCCAGCTCGCTCTCCACAGGCATGTTGGCGAAGCAGGCCAGGCCAAAGAAGGGCCCCTTTCGAAAATAGCTGCAAGACACCAAACAGGCACCGGGCTTGAAATGAGGAAGAAAAACAAAGGTGGTTTGTTTTTCTCTAACATACAGTCTCTCAAAGAAAATGAAACAAAACAAAACACAAATGAGCTGTCTGCAGAGCTCTGAGTAACAAAGCTCAGCCTTAAACTGCTGAACCATGGGGAGATAGGCAAGGCTCGGGACTGCAGAACTCACCCCTGAGGGTGCAGGTCGCCCCACTCGAATCAGGACTCGGGGTCCAGCAACCTGGCCACCAGCCGCCCCTGACCATGGACAGAGCCCTCCTGCTTCCTCTACCACAGCTTATGACGTGGACAGTCAGAGCCAGAACAAAGACTCTTCTTCAGGCCCGTGATCTCGAGCAGTGCGTTTTCTTGGCATACACCTCGATGATTCTTCTCGTGCTTCCTGAGCCTCTGACATTTCCTACTCGGCTGTCACTCTGTTCCCTTCTCCTCCTTCCCACTTCTATCTGTCACGGTTTCCCCAATGAGGAAGCTAAAGCTGCCAAATTATCCTGAAGGCTTTCTCCACATGCTCCTCCTCACAACACTCACAAGGCACTAATTATAGAGGACCCCAAACAGGCCTTAAAATTGAGAGTTCATGGTGGCACAACCGATAACCCTAACACCATGGGAAGCTGAGGCAGGAGGGCCAAGAGAAAGCCCAGCCTGGACAACTGACTGACTCAGTGAAACCTAGACTTAACATTTTAAAACGGGGGAAGGAGGAGTTGAGACTAGGGATATAGCTCAATGTAAAGGTCCTGGGATCAATCCCCAGTACCACGTGGGGGAAAAAAAACTGAGACCTTCGTGTTTCGGCACACAGATGTCCCACCCAATAACAAGCTACAACTCTACTCTTTCATTAAAAGCAAACTTGAAGTCCACATAATTTCTCAGCAAGTGAGAGAAGCTTTATGGCAAGAGTACTTAGCTTCTCTGTGTCATGAAAGCCACTGAGACCCTGATGAAAGCCAGAGAGACACTGTTGCCACAACACTGATACACGAAGTACCCAGTTCCTTCAGATGCTTTACCTGAAGAACCCTCTGATACGAGCTTTTATGCCTTGGGAAAGACCCAGGGAGTGAGAGTGAAGGAAATGGCACAGGAAAGCTTGGGATCAGGAGGACTTACATGAAATCAGACTGGATTTTATGGGAACCACTGGCCATCGACTTGAACTCGACGCCTTCCAGGTCAATATCCTGAGGTAAGCACCATTCCACCATGTTTCCTATGGGAAAGGAGGAATACAGGTTTTTAGAAAAAGGCTTCACAAAAACGTATTCCTGACTCAGCCTCGTCCTGGACCAGGGAGACAGATATTCACAGGCTCTTCTCCTCCGTCACCCAGTGAGTCACTTCAGACAACAGGAGCCAGGAGGGAAGGGACATTGGCCCCTGCACACACACCTCCTCCACTCAGCTGATTCAGTTCTGCTGTTCTGCCCCGCCACTTCCAAATCTTCCTCGCATGGCTTCACTTTAAGTATTTTCCTCATCTTCTTGCACACTCACCCCTTAGTCACTTGGGATCCAGTTTCCACCTCGTCTGTCTACAGCCACAAATAAACTCGGACAAATCCCAAAACTTTTGAAAACACTTCTGAGTGTCATCTACCTCGATATGCCACACACAGATTCCTTGAGCACTTCTTCTCCCTTTCCTAGATCTCGGCAACGGGTGCTACTTTGGCCTCTTCCTAGCTCTCCAATCAGTGCAGTGCCCTCTTTCTCCCCATACACAGGCAATCTTCGAGGGTCAACTATCTTTGCTTCCAGAATTTGGGGACTCAGTCACTCATCACAGAGATCTTATTGAGCCAGATGTTAGAGACACAAAGTAAAAGACACAACCCTGATCAGAAAGAAATTACGGGGTCAAATGTGGAGGCACACACCTGTGATTCCTGCACTCAGACTGTTGTGAGTTCAAGATCAGCTTGAGTTACGAAGTGAGCTCAAGGCCATCCTGAATTGCACAGCGAGGCCATGTCTCAAAAAGAAAAAAATTTTAAAAAATAAAGAAATTAAAGTTCAAGGATGAACAAGCTACAGTAGAGAGCGGCAACTAAGCGCTTCCTGGATCCAAGGTAAGGTGGAACTTTAGGGGTACAGCAACAAGCATCCTCCAGACTGAGGGCCTCTAGAGCAGTCCTTATTTTTCTTCATGCCAAGGCAAAAACTTCAAAACCCAACACTAAGCCACTTGAAATGTTTCATTTTTTGGCAAACTAACTAATGTTCTGAATCCTAATTATCCAGGCACTAAAAATACGAGTATAATCCCAGCTAATGGCACTTTCAGGTGACCGTTCAGGGCATCAGAGAAGATACTACACAGACGCCATGGAGGACTGGCCTGTCTCCACCTGACAGCCCAAGGCACTTTCAACCAGTTTCTTTTCAATGGAAGAATCATGATTCCAACCAATTTATTAATTCATTAAAAAAAAAAGTCTGAAGGAAATTCCTTTACCATAAAACAGAAAAGCTACAACCACCTTGTCTTCGTCAGAATTAAAGAAAAAGTGCTCAGAAAGAGAGGCGAGTTTGGAAATAAAGGGTGAGCTTTTGCAGCATCTGTTTCCCTGGTCTCTGGATTTCTCCCTTACCATCCACACCCATTATTACCATCCTCCAGAGGGCGCTTGCTCTAAGAATGTCCTATGACAGCTAGGGACATTCTACAGGTTCCGAGGGCCACCCCAAGTCTACAACAATGCAGTGTCCCCTGCCCTGCCACACCGGTGGTCCCCTGTGCCAAAGCTAAGAGCCTTGAGTGGTCCCCTACATCACACTGGCAGCCCATGGTGAGGTCAGAGGCAGGACAGCCAGGGACGGATCACGTGGCCTCCAGAGGCTTTGTGCTTCTGGCTTCTCCATGCCTTGTTTACTCAGCCCGTTGCTTACAGAGTTCAAGCGACAGAGCTGAGCTTCTTCCCCACCCTAGCCTCCCACGACTGCTCAACAACTGTGAAAACTTTACAAACTTTCTGTTGCACCGTTACCAGTAAGGAGACAAACTGCAGATGCACAACTCACTGCACTTTCCCAAGTGAACACACTGTGCACCTGGCCCCTAGTTCAGGACGCAGAACATGGCCTGCCTTTACCCTCCCTGAGGGCATTCACCATGCTCTCTGAGAAGAACCAGGACCCTGAAGTCACACCCCACACAGGAATCAGCTGTGCCTATTTTCAAATACCTATACATGCAATCACAGTTTTGGGTTTTTTTTTTTTTTTTTGCAAGAATCATCCATGCTGATGGATGTAGTATCAACTTGTCTATCAATTACCACTATCATCTGCACGTAGCAACTTATTTATCTGCTTTATGTCAACGGCCATCTAGGTCATTTCCAGTGCGCAGCTGCCCCAGCTAGACTCCCTATAAACAGTTCTACACTGGCCACCTGGGGATAGGTATTAGTGTGGCAGCTGTACAGTGAATGGGCAGGCCCCGCTGGACTGAACTCACCCTCGGGATTCCTTTTCAGCTGAGCTACGGAAGGTGGAAAACGAAGCAGCTGCCAAGTTGTGTTTGTGTCTGGAAGGGGCTTGGGAGTACGGGGCAGCCACCTCCACTCCTGCTCATCCACAAGCTCAAAGGGGTGAGGGACATCAGGGTGAGGGGCAAGGGACAGCAGGAGTGAAGGGGGCAAGAGGGGTGAAGCTTGGCAGAAGGCGAGGTGCAGTGGGGCGCAAGGGTGTGGAGGGTGAGGGCAGCATGGGGGTGAGGATGGCAGCGGCCAGGGGAGGGGAGCAAGGGGCAGAGAGGGTGACGGGCCGCAGAGGCGGGGAGCAGCAGCCCCGCCTGCTGATGCTGGAGCCTGGAGCCGTCTACCTCTCAGCCCTTCTTCGGCCTCTCTGACTGCTGAGCTAGGTACGTTCAGTTCCCTAATGGAGGACACCAGCTTCTCCTACGGGACACCGAGGTCACGAAAACCAGAAGCAACGACAGACAGATCCAGGGTTCCTGTCCACCTCATGAGTTCCAGCCTCCTCTCAACTTGACGTTTCCTCTGTACCTGCCTGCCATGTCGACAGCAAGCCCCATCCCCAGACCCAAAGATCACCGAGACTACACTAAGCAGCTCCCACAGCGACCCGAGGTCAAGTCCCCATGACGGCCACATCCCCTGCTCCTTCTGTTCCTCTGCCTGAACCCCAACTCTCACAGTAGGCACGTTTCTGCTGATTACAGCCCTGGGTTCAGAAAGGCTTCAAAAAGGAAATCGTCAGTGATTCTAAAGCTAGTGTCACAGGGAATCCGCAGAGGAAGCAAAATAAATACACTGTTGTGGAAGGGGAGTTTCCACTGGGTTGACTTAGTGGTTAAACTGAGGGATGCATGCCTCTCCTCTAGACTCCTCAGAGCCACCAACACAGCACTGCGCTGTGAACCTACAGGAGAGGGTTAGTACACTATTTTCATAGAGCATCTTAACGCACTAATTTTATAGAAGGCTCTTTTAGTTGTTTTTTAAACAGCTGCTGGGCTATGAGGGCTGTAGGCTGCCTCTCAGTAGCGCTTTCCTTCTCACACTGAACAGAACTCACTAGTTTTAGCCTGGTGCACAGCCACCCAAACGAAGCCTATGTTTCTCAACGCCTTCCTGCATGTAGATATGGTTCCGTGAACAAATTCCAACCAGGGGAGTGTGGACAGAAAGGAGGTGTGTACTTTCTAACACACGCACGAAAGCTGAGGAAGAGCATGCTGACCCTTTCCCCATCCTCCCTCCCGGAATGTCGAGGTGTTCACACACAGAGGGAATGACAGAGCCACAAGCCACCATGAACTTGGGTCCCAGGGAAAATAAGAGGGACAACAAAATGGAGGGGGTGAGCACACAAGCGATTTTTAGGATCCGAGTCTGTATTCGAACCCTTCGCCAGCTGTGCCAAGGTCACATAAAAAGAATCCATCTCGAGTAGCCACAGTTGGTTAGGATCCTTCACACTCAGAGCCAGTCTCAGGTCTACTCAGTTCAGCTGACCTAGAGGACAGGAATGACACCTGCTTCTCCTTCCTCCTCTCTGCCCCGGCAGTCCTTGCTGCACAGAAAAACAGAAACAGAGAGAAGGAATGGCATCCTGTATACTGTGTCCTTCACCTGTAAATTGACATAGACCATCTGGGCTGAGCTAAACCACCACCAGGAGCAGGAGGGCAAATCCCAGGCGTGGGCTCAGGCTCAGAGCTCCACTCTGAGAACCCACCTGCTGCTCACACACACTTGTAAGGTATCTGGAGGCCGTACCCCAACCCATTACAATGGCTCCAATGTTCATCTTCCCAAAGCCTGTGACCTTCTGAAAAGCAGGGTCTCTGCTTGTTTTCAGGTTCCAGTACTGCACAGTGCCTTGTGCCCATTGGGAGGGGCATGACAAAACAAACAAAAAACCACAGCAGCTTTGGTAAGGGCAGGTAATTGATGCATCAATGTGAATCATCCTAAGGGTCACAGTGATACTGTAAGAGTTAGTCTCAAATATCTGGGAGTGTGGTCTCACAAATTTTTTTTATCGGTTTATTTGCTTTTGATCTCTTTGAGGCAGGGTCTCACTATGCAGTTCAGGCTGGCCTTGAACTCACTTTATAGCTCAAGCTGGCCTCAAATTCACAGCGATCTTCCTGCCTCAGCCTCCTTAGTGTTGGGATTATAGACATGCACCACCATGCCCTGCTTGTGTGGTCTGATACCTACAACTAACTTTCAAATGAGTCAGGAAATAATGTATATCTGTATCTGCTTATGATCAGTTCTACTTCTACTTGCTAAATATGCATCAGTGCGGCCCATATAATAGCAAACTAGGTGAACACAAGGAGTCTCACATTTATCGTGTAGATTCTAGTGTATACTACAAAGTTCTGAGGCTCACATGGAAAGGCAAGTGACAACAAAGTTCTGAAGGATATAAGTGAAGAACATTATCCTACTTTAAGACTTACATAAAACTACATAGTCAAGACAGCATGATGTTGGAGAAATTTCAGCAATGTAGCAATGAGAGCCCAGAAACAGCCCCACACAGCCAGCCAGCTCATCTTTGCTGGAGGAGCAAAGGCCACACAATGAACAAAAGACCGGCTTTTCAACAAAGGCTGCCAGCACCAGTGGACATCAACACAAAGACAAAAGAATCCAGACAAACCTTACACGCTTCGCCAAAATCGTTCCATGTGAATAGATTCAGCCATAAAATGTAAAATTATAAAGCTTTTGATAACACAGGAGAAAATCTTGTGGCAGCAATGAGATTTTAAATACAGCATTTAAAATAATTCTTAAAAAGAAAAAACTTTTAAGCTGAATGTCACTAAAGTTAAAAAATTCTGAGCCGAGCATCACAGAACACACCTGTAATCCCAGCACTCAGCGAGCCGAGGCAGGAGGGCTGAGAGTTTGAGATCACTCTGTGTACAATGAGAGCCTGTTTCAAAAGTCAAATACTTCTACTAATAAAACAATACAATTAAAATTTAAAAAGCCTGTGATCCATGAAAGACATTAAGGAAATTAAAAAGAAAGCTGCAAGCTAGGAAAAAACATTCGCAAAATATAGTCCTAAGTGACTGTTGTTCAAAACGTACACAGAATTCCTAAAAGTCAATAATCAGAAAATGAGACATCTCCACGATCCTCGAGACCAGCTACGCAGTGAGTTGACAGCTAGCCCGAGAAACAACCTCCTTCTCCATAAAAAAAAAAAAAAAAAAACAAAACTAGATGAGGATTTCCATCTAAAATGTTCTCCTCCCAGAGTCCCCTGTGCTCACAGGTGGGACGTTCTGAAGGTGAGTGGATCATGACCTCACTACTAGTTAACAGAATAATCCACTGATAGGTTCACAGTTGAGAGCTGTGAGGGGCGGGGCTTGGGTGAAGGAGGCGTGGTCTTGCCCACAGTTTTTTCCTTGACTCTGTTTCTGGCTGCCATGGGTGAGCAGCCTTCTTTGGCCATAGCCATCTGCCATGCTGTCTCTCTGCCCTGGAACCGGCCAACCAAGGACTGGCCACCAAACCTGGCCACCACAATAAACCTTCCTCCTTTTATTTGTGGGTGACAGGTATTTCGTCCCAGGGACAGGAAAGTACTTAGTATATAAACAATCAAAAATTTTTTAAAAATATTTATTTGATACACGGTCTCGCTACATAGTTGAGACTCAGAGTGATACTCCTGTCTCAGCCTCCCCAGCACCGGGATTACAGGCATGCGCCACCACACCTGGTTTTGGTGGCCAGCAACAGCATGCAGAGCCAGGGATCAAAGGCTTCTTGCACGTATGCCCCCAGGCTATCTCCACAGCCCTTGGATTTTCAGAATAAGCACAAAATCTGAGAAGACACTTCACCGAAGTGGATATACTGCTGGCAGATATCCAGAAAAAGAAAAGATGCCCGGCATCCATATCTCATCAGGAAACTGCAAACTAAAACAACCCATTAGAATGGCTGAAGTCCAAACACCAAAAATACCCAACGCTGTCTTCGAGTGGAACTACGGGAGACCCCGTTCATTGCTGGTGGGAGTAAAAACGGCACGGACACTGAAAGACAATCCAGCAGTTCTCACCAAACTGCACATACTCTGATCTTATGCTCTAGTAATCCCATTCCTTTCTATTTATCCAACGAGTTGAAAACTTATGTCCATACAAAGACCTGCATATATAGGCTTATGGCAGCTTAGTTCATAAATACCCCAAACTGGAAGTATCCAAGACGTTCTTTTTTTATAGTACGTGTGTTATAAGATTATTTTATAATAATATAATTGTAGAATATAATTTTTTCACCCAAAGAATCATATACAAAGAGAGTGCAGGAAATGTGTCCACATACCAAAACTAGAGAATCCAGCTGAGGGCTTGGATTGCACAGTACTGCCCTGCGTGAGTCCGCTGGAGGCCTACAGCCCATGATAATTTCAAGCAGGCCTGTTTCACAGACATGCACTGGGAAGGACCACAGGTCAGAAGTGAAGACCAGGAAGTGTGTACCAGTGGGATGAAGAATCTGTGACAGCAGGTTAGGGGATACGAACTGAAGCCAGGAAGCAATGCTCAAGGGAAGAACCAGAGCTA
>PVKA01056164.1:0-10022 GCA_004027165.1 Ctenomys sociabilis
GTTAATCCTCGCAAGTCAGTGTAGGTTGTAGTGGGTCCCTCACACCTGCACGTTTAGTTCCGCTAAAGCTCAGGCTGGTTTCGGGCTGTCAGGCTGGAACCTGATTTGTCCAATCCGCGACAGTCCCTGTGCCTCCTGCCGGCTTGAACTCGCTCCCCGACCTCCTTCCCGGTGGAGCTTCGCTCTGCCGCACCCGGCTGTTCTGAGCCACTAGGTGGAGCTAGCCTGGAGCTGCTCTGAGTTCCCAGCTCAGCTGGCCTGTCTCCGAGATGCTTCCTAGCCAACTGCTCTCTCCCGCAGGATGTCTGAACCCAAATCGCTCACCGGCCACTGCAGTCTGCTGTGTCCTCGGCCCTGTTTCCACTGTTGCGTTTCTCTGTGGAGCCTCTGGGGCTGTGGGCAGTCACCATGCATCTGCAGGCTTCCCACACAGTGAGTCAGGGCATCTGGGAAGGAGCTGGCCCAGAGGGACGCTCCCGCAGGTGCAGGGAGGAGTGAAGGCGGCAGGGGGCAGGAGGAAGAAGACCTGGGCTCTGGAGCCCAGGTGCTGCTGCTGCAGCTCCACCTGCCCTCTGTGCGTTCCTGGCCGTGCTGGCCCTCAGATCGAGTTCCGCAGACTCCGAGCTCTGGACCTTGGCCCCATGTCTCAGAAGCACACACAGAGGGTGTCCGGATGTCACCTGGGAAAGCAGGTGGCAGCCTTCAGGTGGCTCTCCCTGAGGTCCTAGGTGGGCACGAGGCATGGAGAGCAAGCTCCACATCTGAGCAGCTGCCTGAAGCAGCTGAGCAACTTCACTCACAAGACTGAAGATGTGTCTGCCAGTGCCTCGGCCCCCAGCCTTGGCTGCCCACTGTCCACGTTCCCGGGACCTGAGCCTCGGTGTGCAGGGCCCAGAAAGCACGTCCACTGCTTGGGCCTCCTGCTCTGGTGTCAAAGTGCACAGTGTGAGCGGTGAGCAGAGGGCAGTGCTGCGCTAAGAGCCGCACAGCCAGGGGAGGCAGAGCCGTGGCTTGAAGAGTGCTGGGAGCCGCTGTGTGACCCCTACGTAGGACTCTCTGCTCCCTGTGCCAACTGCAAGCAGGAGCAGGTGAAGGCAGGGGGAGCAGGGGTGGAAGGCAACAGGCCTTACCTTGCAGGCTTATTGTCTGTGGAATCAATGTCCGGAAAGCTGAGGTTGAGCCCCAGCGCTGCCACGTACTAGCTGTGTGACCTCAGACAACCCACTTGACCTCTCTGTGCCTTGACTGTCAAAGAATTGATAATAGCAGCACATTGCTGCCTCTGAGGACTAAGCAAATTCATGTACACCCTTAGGACAGGGGCACCCAGCGGCAAGCGTGGCTTCTAGGATGGGCTTGGTCACCAGACTTGCCCCACGGAACCCCATCCCCTCCCTCCTGAGGTAGAAATGCCTGGCACTGGTGTGGGGTGGGGGACTGAGCAGGACTCGGGAAGCTCATCACCAGGCTTGTGCCCAGGCCTGCTGGCTCCAGGCCGGCTGAGCCACTTGGCAGCGGGAAGAGGGGCTTCTGGAGATCCGCTGGGGGCTGGGGGCTGGGGGCTGCGGAGCAAGCGGGAAGCAGCCCGCCTGACATAAGGCCCTCAAGAATGCAATCCGCTTCCTCCCAGGCCCCCGGGAGCCTGGTAATCCTGGATGTGGGGAGACAGCTGTGCAGGCACAGGGAGCTCCAGGAGGCCACGGCCCTCCCTCTCTGTAACCCGGCAGGGCTGGAGCAGGGAGGAGGCAGGGGCTGGAAGGCAGCGGGGGATGGCGGGGGCCGGCCCCCAGTGTCCCCTGGTGTGGCCAGTGGTCATCTCTCGGCTACACCAGGAGACTCTGCTTCCGAGCATGGCCAAGGAGAAGGAGGGGGCCGCAGGACAGGGTCACACCTGGGCGGCTGATTGCCTCTGCCTCGCAGAAGGGTACCTGAGGCCCAGAGGGAGGCAGCTTCCGGCTCAGTGCAGCACAGGAGCTGGTGACTGAGTCAGACATGAATCCCATGTGCTGCGGCTCCAGAGTCGGATCCTTTTCCGCTGGCACAGCCACCCAAGACAGAGGCCCCTGGACGTGGTCACAGATGCTGGTGGATGCTGTAGGTCAGTGCCACCCATTCAGTGCCACCTGCCCCCTCTGAGACAGTGAGTGTCAGGGCCGCCAGTGGTGTGTCATGGAGGGCTGGTTGGAGAGTCACTAGGTGTTACAGTCCCTAGCGCATTTTATAGCACCCCAGGCGCTCTGTCCCCGGGTAGGTGGGTGATCTTCACTGCATTTGCATTTCACAGATATATGAAGTGTGATTAAAATATATAAGGACTGGGGCCGGGGAGATGGCTCAGTGGAATAAGCTCTTCCCTGGCTAGTGCAAGGGCCTGAGTTCAATCCCCAGTTCCAAAAAAAAAAAAAAAAGTTTTTTTAAATAAAAAAACTTGCCACAAGTCCCCCCTCAAAGCGCTCCTCCCCTCTTGGAACACACATATTCTTACCACTTTCACTGACTTGGTACTCTGCAACTTCTGGGTGTTGCCTAAGTTAAAATGACCATGAACAACTTCTTCCTTCTCCTCTTCCTCCTCCTCTTCCTCCTCCTCCCCTTCCTTCTCCTCATCCTCCTCCTCCTTTTCTTCTTCTTTGTATTTTAGGGAAGGGTCTACAGGGTGTTCAGGGTCTCACTACTAGATCGGACTCCTACTGATCTGCCTGTTTACAGCCTCCCAAGTGCTGGGATTACAGGCATGCACCACCACGCCCAGTCTCAATCGCAGTCTCGGGGTCCCTGGAGGTGGGGCCAGCACAGCAGGCCTGGGGGTCAAACCCCCGAGCCCTGCACCTGCTTGCAGATGCTTTAATCACCTGAGCTATTGGGCAGGCCCTCCTTCTTTTCTGAAAATTTTTATTAATTTATTTATTGAACACAGGGTCTCCCCAAGCAGCTCGGACGCGTAGCGGTCCTCCTGTCTCAGCCTTCCCAGCGTTAGGATTACAGGTGGGCCCCACCACACCCAGTTTCTGGGCTGGCACAGTGGGGCTGGGGTTCTGGGACCAGCACAGTATGCGGATTGAACCCGGTGCTTGCCAGGCAGGTGCTTAGACCGCTGAGCAATCTCCAGCCCTTTTCTTTTCCTTATAACTTTTTTTTATCGCCAATTTTGCATGCGTATACATGGTAATCTAAACAAATAACTTGAAGACGTGTTACACAATGTAATAACTATTGTTGGATTCCCATTGCTTAGTGAAACTGCATTGTTTCTAATTTTTTTTTTTTTTTTACTATTTTTTATTCACTTTAAAAAATAAAAAAAGAGAAAGTAGGCATGGTGATGGCGTGGGCCTGTAACCCCAGCACTTGGGAGGCTGTAAACAAGAGGATCACTATGAGTTTGATTTATGTGGTAAGACCCTGTACTAAATAAATAGATAGATAGATAGATAGATAGATAGATAGATAGATAGATAGATAGATAGATAGATAGATCTTTAAAAAAGAAAGTGGCAAGGAAGTGAGATAAGTGGGTTCAAAGGGGAACATCCCGAGGGGACCCGTGGCCATGTGCCTTTTACTGTAATCCGTTTCTTACCATCTTAACACTCACTGCAGTTTTCAATCCCATCTCATGCCACAGCGCCTTGGGGACACAGGAGGCTTGCTGGGCGCCACGGGAGTCTTCCGGGACACGGGCCAGGTGCCCCCTCGCCCCCTGGGGAGCCGGCTGCCGGCGTCCCGCGCGTCTCCCAGTGCTGGGCTGCGGCTCCCCCGGCACTGAGTGGCAGCTGGCCGCGGTCTCTCGCCTGGACACCAGCAGGCTTCCCGCGGCCTCGGGCCCTGTTCTTGCCCCCTCAGTCCCCTCCTCATGCGGCAGCCGGCGCAGCTCCTCGCGGGGGCCGGATCGCAGCCTACACTTCCCAGCCCTTTGATGGCCGCCATCACCCCAGAGAAACTGCAGGCTCCCCTGACCCTACGGCTCCTGGTGACACTGCCCTGATGACGCCCCCAGGGTCACTGTCCCTGTTCACATCACCCTGTGGCTGTTCCAGGTGCAGAGGTCTCCTTTTCCTTGAGCTTGTCCATCTGATTCCCACCCCAGGACCTTTGCACATGCACTGCCCTCTGCTGGGTGGCATGTTTTATCCTACCAAGTTATGGTGTTTCCCTGCCAATCCACCCTGGGCTTGTCCGGCTTCTCTTTGCTAATACTGTTCTCTGATCGCAACACTGGGCTTGGTTTTCCTGATGATATCTGCTGTTGTCTGACATGATCTTCGTATGTATGCATGCATGTATGTATGTATTTCTGAGTTTTGATCTGCCTCCTCAGGCTAACTTAGAAATGCTGAAAAGGCAAAGACTATCTGTTTGGTTCACTGCTGCAACCTCATTTATTTAGAAGTGTTGCACATAGTAGGTGCTCAACAAGTTAGTGATTAACTGGCTGCGTAAGCTTACAGGCTGCACCCTGTGTTGCCGTAAACAAACAGCAACCCCCTGGTGTCTTTAACTTATGCTTGCTCATGCATTCATTTCTTTATTTTGAGACTGTCATCTGGGTTGGCCTTGAATCCCTGCACTCGAGCAACCCTCCTGCCTCAGCCTCCCAGTAGCCGGAGCTCCAGGCTCCAGGCTATTTCATTTAGCATTGAGAAAGTAGATTCTTCACCACATGCCCACAAACCGGGGCCTGCCTTTCAGGCTGCTCAGAATGCAGCCCACAGCGAGGCAGGATGGGATACGGAAGCTGTGCGGCCGGGCCAGGCTCCTGCTGTGCGCTGGGGTTTTGCCAGCATTGCTACACTGAATCCTCATACACACAGTAGCTGTTTGATGTATGTGTGTGTGTGGGGGGGTACATTCTCCAAAACACCCATTTCACAGACGGGAAAGGTGAGGCATGCCATGAGCATGGTTTGCACAAAGACACTGAGCCGATAAGCAGCAGAGTCAGGTTCAAGTCCAGATCTCTCTGACCCCAAAGTCTATGCCCGAGAGAGAAGAAAAGGCGCGTGAGATGTTGGGAGGAGACGATGTGATGGATCCAGCCTGGGAGCAGGGCAGAGGCTGAACTAGGGGCTGCCTGTGAGCAAAGGCAGGGGCCAGGAAAAGGCAAGCTGAGCCCGGGCCAGGAGAATGTGTGGGTTTTCTGGGGACTGTGTCACCTCGTAATGACCAAGAGAGGAATAGAGTGAGGGAAAGTGGTCTGGGCTGGACCTCAGGTTCCCAGTGAGCAGTGGAGCAGGAAGCTATCAGAGGTCTGAGTTCTGGAGTTGCCAGGCCTGAGTGCTAATTCTGCCATTTCTAGCTGCAGTTTTTTTTTTTTTTTTTTTTTAAGTAGAACTGGGGATTGAACTCAGGTCCTTGCCCTTGCCAGGCAAGTGCTTATTCTACTGGGCTATCTCCCCAGCCCCGTGGCTGCAGTTCTGAAGCAGCCAGGTCACAGTGGGTGCAGCTGCTCTGTCAGTGGGGTGGGGATTCTCCTTAGGACCAGACCAAAGGGGTCAGTACTTGGGCAGGGATGCAGCCTGCTGCTTTCTTCCAAGAAAGCCTCTGACGCTGGGTCTGGTACTCCCCTGCCTGTCTTCTGAGGTGCTGTGTAGCCCGACCTGCAGGTGTGCAAACCCTTCTGCGGCCCTTTCTTGGGTCAGGGGCTGTGTGTGAATCCCTCCGGGGCCTTCCATTGTTAGATGACAGTTGACGAGGAGGAAAAGCTTTGTCAAGACCATCAAGGTCATGGTCAGGGCAAATCACCAGGCAAGATTGGGATTGGACATCAGTGTGAGAAGCAGAGAGGGCAGAGAGCTGGGAAGCTGGGACAACATGGCTGTGTGACCTCGGGCAAGCTTCTTGTCCTCTCTGAGCCTCTGTGTGTGAATGCATGGACTCTATCAACAATCTGAGCTTTTGAGTGCAGAAGGTGGGGGTGGACTCTGGGGGAGCCCCACCTCTCCCTTCTTGGGTCCTGGGAAGAGCTTGAGGTCTAAGCTGCTGTTGACATTCCACTGGGTGTGGGGACTGAGGGTAGGGCTTGGGTTTCTCTGGGCCTGTGTGATCTCGGCTCCTCGCAGAGGGCGGGTGCTGTGAGGTACACTTGCTTTGTGTCACTCTGGGGTGGATTAGATACCCAGGGGCCAGGGATTGGGGATGCTGAGAAGCAGGGAGATGGGGGCAGGGCCAAGAGCCAGCTGGTGGCTGGGGCTCCTCTTGCCTCAAAGTCCCCATGCGGGAGTGCACTTGGGGACCTGGGGTGGCCTTGGGAACTTGGGCGCCTGCCGACAGTGTTTACCCTGCTCAGCGGGACAGGGAGGAAGCACTGCAGGACTGCAGCAGCATGTCCTGATGAGGAAATTTTGCCATGGGGAGGCAACTACCTGAGGTCACATTTTGTCGGAGATGATGGGATTTGATGGGATTTGGATGGAGGTAGCCAGGCAAAGGCCTGGGCTACACAGGTGTGTGACACAGGTGGCCAGTGAGGTCCAGGAGGAGCCCTGGACAGCCTCTGGGAGGAGTGGGGTCGCTGCAGGGTCTGCTTGGGCTTTGAAGAGCTCACCTGCTATGGCTCTGGGCCTTCCAAGGACCTTAGCATGTCCCTGTGACTGCGTCTTGCTTCCGGGGCCTGGGGTCTCCATGTGGGATCCAGGCTGAATAGAAAGAGGAGTGGTCTTTAAAGACAGGTCCTCTTGGAGCGGTGCCTGGAGCGAAGGGCTGAGGCCTGGGGCTGGCTGGGCCACTTCTCTGTTCCCTCACTCTTCTTCCTTTTCTCCTCTTTCCCTGTGCTTGGCAATGCGTGATCAAGAGTGACCAACAGGGGCCGGGAAGATGGCTCAGTGGAATATGCGCTTCCCTGGCAAGCACAAGGGCCTGAGTTCAATCCCTGGTTCCACCAAAAAAAAAAAAAAAAAAAAAAAAAAAAATTAATTATTATAAGAGTGGCTAACCGGCACTGTCCCTATCAGTAAACTCATGATGACAGAGGAGAAAGCCAGTCATGAATGTGGTAAATCAAGGTCACATGAAGAGCTGGGAGGCTTACAGGGGGAAAGAAATGCTTCCTGAGACCTCATTCCTAGGCACCCAGGGTCATGGGGGGACAGGAGAAAGCACCTAATACCCTCATATTAGATTCATTCATTCATTCATTCATTCATTCACTCATTCATACAGGGACTCTTCCATAAGCCATTATCATAGCGAGGAACAATAATGACTTAATTACTCAATGCCAGGCCCGGATGAAAAGCTCCAGATTCCCTTCCTCGGTGGAGAGCCCTCTAGGACATGCTTGGGGCTCTAGGTGAGCCAGGTAGCCCTCCCCTGCCTGGGGTTGCCCTGGTGAGCATCTCCAGCCCCTCTAGTCCCCTCCAGGCCTGGCAGAGCCCTCAGAGATGAGCCTGCTGAGGGTTCCATAGGCCCGGATAGAGTATCAGCGACGGAGCCCTTGAAAATCTGATCCCACCCCAACCCATCTCCCCAAGGTTTCCCCCACACCATCAATCAGCAGTAAGACACGATAGTATTTTATAGCTTGGCCAAGCGGGAAGGGGGAGCAGGAAACCCAAGCCAGCCCCACCTGGGGTCCTGCCTGTTTAGGGGATCCCAGCCAGAGCCTTAACCCTTTGTGACCCAGCTCCCCCCTAGCTGTGGGCTCAGCTCCTCTCTTTCACACCGGGCCATTTTGGGTGACAAAAGGGCTTATGAGGAAGGGGGAGGCTTCAGGAAGTCTTCAGGAAGGCTGGCCTGGCCTGGAAACCTGTGTTCTGGCTCAAGGGCCACCCTAGGCGGCTAAGTGACCCTAGGCAGGTTGCTTCTGTCTCCCCGCTGTGGTCCTCTCAGCTCCAGGGGTGAAAGTTGAGTCTTGGCCTCAGCTCACTGCCTTCCTGCCGGAATCCTTTGCCCGTCTTGGCACTGCTGGCTCCCTTGCAGACCCCGAGGCCCAGAGAGGAGAGCCCATTACTCAGGGTCCGCAGCAAGCTGCTGTTAGGCCAAGGCCAAGTTCACATGCAGTCCCCAGGGCTGGGGTGTTCCTCCCTTCTCTCCTCCCGCCTGTCCTCAGGAGTGGATCCACAGTCTCTCCAGCGTGGGGTCAGATTGCTTTCAGGACCAATGTGGACAGCTGGACATGTCTCTCACCTGTAAGCGGGGTTTAGGAAGTCATTGTCCCGGCTTAGAACCTTCTGGAGAACGTCACAGAGAAGATGTCACGTGAGACATGAGAGCTAGGCATGGAGGAGGGGCCACAGGATGCTCCAGGCAGGACCGTGGTCTGGGGCTGGTGCTAGGCACTCCTGTTTTGGGCCAAGCTAGTCCTTGGGTGAACAAAATCTAGTCATGAGCCAGCTAGGTGACCCTGGAGCCTTAATTTCCCATCTCTCGAATGAGGACACCGACAGCCTAGCTACTGGCCCTGCGGGTTAAGTGCAGCACAGACCTCCTTCCTGGGTTGCTCCATGGCCTAATACCCCTAGGCTATCACTCAGCAGCCCCAAGAGGGGATGAGTGCTCCATCACCGGGGGGTATCCAAGTGGATCTGGGGGGCCTCTTGCAAGAAGGAGTCAAAGGTTTCTTTCAGTGTTGATGGGGCAGACACGTCTGTGGGGTGCTTTCTGGAATCTTGTTTCCAGCCTCTGAAGGCAGAGGTTGTTTGGGGTTGGAGGAGAGAGTTCCAGGAGCCGGCTCCTTGGGTGGACCAGGTCCTGGGGATGCGGGTGTGACGCCAACAGCAGAACGGGCCAGCTAGATGGACGACTGGTAAGAAACCAATTTTCTGAGGCCTCCTATGTGAGGGGAGCAGGTCTCACGGTGCCCAGCCTGGGGTGAGAAGAACCCTGTGCCCAGCTGGTGGAGCGCAGCTCCTCAGCGGCCCCAGAAGCCCTGTCACCTCCCCATGCCTCTGTGCTGGACTGTTTCAGGTTCAAGACCGACCCTCCCTATCCCCCGCCTGGGCCCCTAGGAAGGAAAAGAACCCAAGTGTGGGGAATAGAGGTCCATGCCTCAGTTCCCCCTCTGTAAAGCAGGAGTTGGCCTAGTCTTCCCAGTATCCCAAGGAATGGAAGGCTGGACTGATTCCTAGTCAAATTTATGTCTCAGTTTGGCCCTGCAGAGGCCATGCCCCCCGCCAGCCCCACCCCCTGGTCCTGCCATTCGGGAGTCCCCCATTCAGAGCGCTGTGCTCAGAGTTCCTGACCCTCCTCGGCGCTGTCCCAGTGGTTTCATTTCTGTCCTTCTCTCCCTTGGCAGGTTCTAAATGGTTCCCTGCATGCTGTGAGATGATCAGGGCCTACTCAGTGCCAGCACACAGTAGGTCTTCAGTTAAGGGAGCAGAACACATGATCCCAGATGAACTTCGTGGGTTTTTTTTGGCAGAACCGGGGATTGATCTCAGGCCCTTGTGCTTGCCAGGGAAGCGCTTATTCCACTGAGCCATCCCCTCAGCCCCCAGATGAACTCTGAAGCAATGAGAAAGGGCAGGAAGCAGGCAGGGTGGAAGGGATGGGGCCTGGCAGGGCCGGGCTGGTCTGTGTCTCATGCCCAATACCCCTGTGGGAGCATGGGCATCCTGCTGGTGCCCCCTCCTGTTGCTCCACTCCTTCCTCTAAGAGCTGAGGCATGGAGTATGCAGCCCCAGTGGCCTGGCTTCAAGCCCCAGAGCTGAGCACACTGGCCAGGTGATCCTGGCACAGGCTGTCCCTCTCTTGCACACCCCAGTGGAAGGAGGCTCACCAACACCCCCTCCCCGACCCGGGCACTCTGCACCTGGCTCTCTGTGGCTGGCCGGCTGCTGATAGCCATCTCATAGTGGGGCAAAGGAGTGGAGGACTGCAAGCCTGTGCTTACCAGGAACACAGCCAAGTACCGGCTGGCTGCTCACCATCGCGGGGAGAAGCCCATGGAGAGCTCTCTCCCTCGCCAAAGGCTCGTGATTTCTCTGCTTTGAATGAGGATGTTAGACACTCCCTTGGGCTGGGGAGATAGCTCAGTGAAATAAGCGCTTGCCTGGCAAGTGCAAGGTCCTGAGTTCAATCCCCAG
>PVKA01056165.1:0-10025 GCA_004027165.1 Ctenomys sociabilis
TTCCTTTCCTTTCCTTTCCTTTCCTTCCTACTTCTAGCTTTCTCTCTCTTGCAATTTAGCTTTAATTGCCCTGTCAGCTCTAAGGCTGCTAATTGACGCCTTTTATTCTGGAGTAAAACTCCTCAGGAAGAAAAGCGCTCGCCGGGCCCCCAGAGCTGCGGATTTGGCCGATTTAGCACGGTTGTCTCCAGGCGAATTGAAGCTGTGTGCTGCTAGCTCTGGGGGCAGGCGTGGGGGAGTCGCGGAGGCGGGAGGGGGGCTGGGCAGGGGTTGGAGCGTCTATTTTTAGTGAGGGTTTTATAGAGTGGATCCCTGTGGCTTGGCTCCACACTGAAATATTGTCCTCGTCTCAATGACATAAACACAGGGCAACTTGGAGATCTTGGCGCCAGCCCTGGCCGGAGCCTGTGAATGGGCAGAACGGTGGGATGGGAGCAAGAATCCTACTGTAATTACAAATAAATCCCTGCTGCACCCCACCTTGGCTCCCCTGGCTGACTTCACATTGCAAAAGGCCACTGCTTTTGGTAAATAAGATGAACTGGAGTTACTGCAAGATCTACAGAGAAGCAGTTAGGGGAATAATGTCCTCGGTGGGCTTAGGTTAAGAAAGAAGAAGCAATCAAAAATTAATTACACAGCCTACGTTATCAGTGAAAATCCAGCTTAGAGGGTAAAGCGTGGAATGATTCTTCAGCTCCTGCTGTAAAAATCTAGTGTGTTGCTTCTCTGTCAAGGCATGGAGCCTCCGGTCTGGCTCTGGTTGGGAAGAAATTGGAACTGATAAATTGGAACCAATTAGCACAAGGTCTCAATATGATTCTCTGGAATGTCACAGGCCAGGTTGGATGAAGCTGTCGCCCTGGGCTGTCTCAGACATGGAGCCACACTTTCCAAAGCATATTTAAATATAGCCTTGCTTCCCTCGAAATGTAATCCCAACCTTCATTTTTATCCTTGGAAGCTTGGGGTTGGGGGGGGGGAGGGGTGCCGGTAGAGTGCAGGGTGAGGTGGGATCTTCATAATCCCCCATCCCCCGCTCCCACAAACCTGTAAATAAATCAAAGATTACACCAAATTCCATTCGACGCTGTCAGTCCCGGAATGGAACTTTTATCCCATTATGAATGTCATGGGTGAGACCGTTCAGACTTTGAATGTGGCTAACACCTCCATTGAAAAGCCCTAATTGCAGTTGTAGCTACCGACTGTTTGCGGATAGCACACTGTACACACGGTCACATTCCTGGGAAGAAAAGGCATCCTATGAGAGCCCGCCTGGGGCCTCCCCTCAATCAGGAGTACTGTCAAGACTTCACTTAAATTTTAAACCAAGGTTGCCCTATCGAAGGGCCAGGTGCTAATTTGGGATTCTGAGGTTCGACAGATTTGCCTTGGTTCACAGGGCCCTTACTATGCCCCGAGGGCTGGCTGGAGTCAGACTTTGGCCTCAGAGACTACCAGAAAGGGACCCTTGAGGAACCACTTTTATTTTCAGGTGAACTACCTCTGAGCCCGAGGGTGCCCGCTGCTTGGCCGAACTGAACCGCAGCAGGCAGGAATGGAGCGAAGAGATTTACACCCATTGCAAGCCCACCTGAGACAGCAGAGCTGCCTGCCTGCCCAGGGTCCTGAGGAAAGGGGCTTCTCACCTCGCTCCATGTCTATCTGCCCTGGTGGGGACCTGGCCAAGGAATGATGGCTAACAAGGGGATTTATAGAACTATTTGCACCTCCCTTAATGCTCATCAGAGGTAGATAGGTGATAGATAGATAGATAGATAGATAGATAGATAGATAGATAGATAGATAGATAGACTTCCTTCCACTGTATAGAGTCTGGGCCACCAAGCACATTCCCGTTGTAGCACAGCCATCACACCATCCATCCATCTGAAGGCTCTTTACACTGACCCACACTGACACTGTACCCACTAAACTCTAACCCTGATTCCTGCCTCCCTCCAGCCCCTGGCAGCCCCTGTTCTGTCATCTCTGAAAAGGATCACCCCAACTCCCACCCATAGGGGGAATCCTATACTATTTGTCTCTTTGGAATTGGCTTATTCTCCTAAGCCTAGAATTTTCCTGAGTTATCCACAGTGTTGCGCACATGGGTACTTCTTGCTCTTTAAGGATAACTATTATTCCCACTGCATCTTTACAATGTTTTGGGCCGTGCTCTCAGGACCCTTCCAGGCCCAGCCCAAGCCCAGGCCCCATGAGTGTGTGGGAGAGCTTCTGTGCTCCCCTGTGCCTGCTGGACCCCTCTGGACCCAGCCCAAGCCTAGCATGTGAGTGAGACCTACAATGTTCTGTGCAGCTGTGTATCATTCAGTGAACAAGGGAACGATTTACACCTTTTGGCTGATGCAGAACATGATGTGACAAACAAAGAGGCACAAAGACCTGTTTCATTCTCTGGTTTTATGCCTTTTATGCCCTCAAGTGGAATAACTAGCTCAGGTGATACTTCCATTTAAAAAAAAAAAAAAATTATTTAGTACAAGGTCTCTCTATGCAGTTCAGACTCGCAGTGATCCTCCTGTTTCAGTGTCCCCTGTGCTGGGATTTCAGTCGTACACCACCACGTTCAGTCTCAGTGGCCAGCACAGTGTTCCCAGGGTTCTGGAGCCAGCACAGCATGCGATACTGGGGATTGAACCCGGGTCCTTGCAATTGCCAGGCAGGCACTGAGAGCTGCAAGCTATCTCCCCAGATTCATACTTCCATTTTTAATTATTTTTGGAGCCCTTACATGGGTTTCCATCGTGTCTACATCATTTTGCAGCCCCACAGCAACAAGTGCTCCAGGTTCTTCATATCTCTGCGTTCAGCACTTCTTGTTTCCCTTTTGCTTTTTAAATTAACAACATTTGATGGCCCTGAGTGGCATATCATTGTGGTTTTGAACACCAAAGCTTTGGGTCTATTTTGTTTGCTTCATCTCCCTCTTCTTTTTACAAGAAACCATGCACAGTAGTCCCCGTTGAGAACTTTACTCTCTCTCTCTCTCCCTCTCCCCCAAGAAGCCACTCATTCGTGGATAGATGTTGCCAAGTATCCCTGCAAGCACTACTAATTTAAATGTGTGGGCCAAGTTGGATATCATTTTTGTGTCCTTTCCTGCCCCCCACCCCTACTTTCCACAATTGTTAGTTGTGTGAGGAACACAAAAGCAGTATCCCAGGTGAAACAAGAGACCGCGTGGTCATGAGTGGTGGTACATGGGGGGAAGACAAGCCTGGGCTGCATAGTAAGTTCAGAGTCAGACTGAACTACATAGAAAGAGCCTGGAGAGAGAGGGGGGACAGAGAGAGAGAGACAGGGGACAGAGAGACAGACAGAGAAAGAGAGGGACAGAGACAGAGTCACACAGAGAGAAGGAGGCGGAAGAGGAGAGAGAGAGAACATGGAACAGAGGAGAAAGAAGCCTGGGCATCAGAAAGGTAAATCTCAGCTCTGTACTTCCTATTTGGGTCACCTTGGTCAGGTCTCCTGACTTCTCTTAGTTTACTGTTCTGGCTTCTAGCCTGAGCTGTTTGGTGGACTACATGAGATGACAAATGTAACACGTTACACCCAGCATGGAGTAAGACCACAGTAACTCAAAGCAGGAGAAAGGAAAGAAGAAAGAGGCCAACATCTATTTTCTGGTGGAGGTGCTGCTCTCTCCAGCTGTTCTCTTGCTCAGGCACCTACAGACACCCTTGCCCGCATCTTCAGGTTATGCCAGCACAGGATGAAACATACACAAAGTGTAAGGGTAGTGGTGCCCTTTCTTACCCTTGATTAAAATACATGTGTAAGTTATAGACACTGAGTAAACCCGCTACATGCCTTCCTCTTCCCCAGAGGACAACAGAGCAGAAAGGAAAATGAAGAAGGAGAGAACTGCACTGCTTTGCCAAGTCACCCTACTTGGAAATGGACTATTCAGCTTAGGCCCCAAGCCTGGCCACAGAATCTGTAATCCAATTCCTTAATAAAGTTCTTCTTCAAAGCAATGCCCTTTGTGCCAGGTGGACAGAACCCGAGTGGCCGGCTGCTGCCCTGAGATGCTCTTGCATCGGGCTGCGTCATTCAGGCTGGGAAAAATATATCTAAGTGGGCACCTTTGACCTAGTTATCTGAACAATTATGACAGAGGAATGAAAAGTCAGAGTACCTAAAAGGTGTTTAAAATCACCAACACAGTTGGTGTTGACAGCAAAGCTCGCCATTGATCCAGCCACCCCCACAGAGGACTGACTGTGCCAGATGGTACACGAGGCTCTTTGGCTATATGAAGAAGAACTGGACACCAAGGAGAGCTGTCTTCAGAGATTAGTGTCCTCAGTCTCTTTGGAAGTGGCTTCCAAAGCCATCTTTCCAATAGCAGACTGAACTACATAGAAAGAGCCTGGAGAGAGACTGGTGCGGCAAGGTAGAAAAGAAGAAAATCATTTCCAGAAAAGACAGTACCCTGGAGTCTCCAGGAGGGGTGGTAGGGACCAGCACCATCTTCCTTTCCAAAGCCATGGGTTGAATTTAACCTGACACATCATCATAGGTACTGCCTTTCCAGAACAAGCTGTGGTCATTCAACAACTGCTCATCCCTTCATCCCAAGCTGCAGCTTCCCATGAGAAGGCAAACCATCTCTTTCCTCTCCCCTGCCCTGGCTTGCTTCTGATACCAAAATCAGCTACCTTCAAGATATAAAGCTGCTAATTTGTGAGGACTCAGATTGCCAAGGCGGGTGATACATCAACCAGGCCATCACCAGTTCAGCATGAGCAAGTCACTGGTGTCTACTGGTTAAGTTGTCATGCATCTCTTTGGGCCAAATTGGCCTTTCTACTTCCCAGAGATCTGATTAACAGTGACAAAAAAAGCTTGGACATGTAAGCTACCATCGCTTGGATTTGCTGGATTAATTAAGAAATGAACATAGTTTTCACCACCATCCATTCTCTCCACCTACTACCAGGATCCATTGTAGTGACTAAAAATAATTTAATGAGTTCAGGGCTTCATTCATTCATGAGATGCCTATGCTATACCAAGCCAAATGGCAAGCCCTGGAAACATGGAAAGGAGCTCCCAAGAAAAGCTTCCTCCCCAGAAGTCAAGACAGAAAGAACCTACAGTGCAATTTGGTAACAGATGAGCAACCCCTAAAGAGCCGGAACCTGTAGGAACTGAGGGAAGGGGACGATTAATTCTGTCCAGGGTGGATCAAGAATGGAGGAGGTAATGTTTAAGCAAGGGGTAATGTTTAAGCAGGATCTAGAGGTTGCAAATGATTTTGCAAAGGGAAGAAAGCATGTAGACAGAACCTATAAAATGGTGAGGAAGAGCAGGCTACATGTGCAGACCTCCCAGGAAGGCTAGATGAGCTCAACAGAAGACAAACAGAACGGACTGGAAAGAGGTGATGGGGAAAGATAGACTAAGGTCCAAAAAGAAATCAAATGTCACAAGTCTATCTTGACAGTAGCCAAGGGAATCTTTAGAGATTTTTGAACAATCATAAATTGCTTTTCTGTAAGCCAATTTATTTGAGTATGTTTTTCCTCCAAAAATTCTAAAACCTTAAGAAAAATGAGAAGGCACTTCACCACCTGCAGCAGGCCAGTACTATCTCAAAGACTGGCTTCTCCTGTGACTTTAGGGCAATCTTTTAGAAAGATAAGGGCCTTGCTAAGGGACCCACACCTCTGGGATAAAGAATAGTGGGGACCAGGGACAAGTTAGAGACCTCACCAAATCCTCACCCCATCACCAACCACCAGGACCCTGAAGCCCCTACCCCCACTAAAAAAAAAAAAAAGACAAGTTCTCCAAGACTTGCTTTGCTGTCAAAATATTTAGAGGAAGCATATTTAAATCGTGGATGGAACAATAGGGCTAGCTCAGAAGTAAACACTGAAGAAGGCTAAACCATAAACATTTAGTCTAAAATGTAGCTGCCTCTTCTTCTGGGCTGGAGGTATAAGAAAAGCAGAGTTCTATAAAATGTGATCTGCCAGGATTTTCTTACCTCAGTGGCATGATAATTATGATGCCTCTTACTACATTTTAAAGGCTCATCCCAAGTGACTCAATCTCAGAGGAGGTGGAGGAGGCTGCTTTGCATTTTTCTCAATGCGCCTGGCTGAAAACGGATGCAGTAATTCACTTCTGAAACAATGCAGAGACCAGGGAGAGACAGGAGTCACAGCCCAGCTTCATTAGGGACCCGCCCCTCCTTGCTACCTCCAGACACCTCAAGGGCCTTCTCCCAGCATTTTAGGGATTATCTTTGCGAGTTTAATCAAGCTTTACATTAACTAGTTAACATGGTTAAGCCTTTGTGTGAGAAAAGAGACATTTGTCTGAAATTGTAGTGTACTGGATTCATTTCCTAGGCTAAGGACAAAGAGAGCTGACCATCCATCTCTCTGCTGGCCTTATCCTTTCTTTCTAAAATGAATGAAAAGGAAAAAAAAATTAGTTTGTATACATTTATAAAATTATTTGTAAATATGTCTAAAAATCTGTTTTCTAAAAACCCTACCAATAATGAGTCAGACCTTTGTAGGATCCTATGTCAAAACCTATCTATCCATGCCCATTAACCATGCCAAAGAAGGACCGGCTAGTGCTTTGTTTTCACTTCTTTGTATTTTAGTTAATAAAGTGACTTTGGTTCTTAATTCATGATGCCAGCTTGTAAATGTCTTATAGAAGTTGAGAGGAAGTCTGGTGGGCTAGGGAAAGGTAGGAATCCCCTCTGGAAATTCAAAGGACTTGTTTATACAACCTGATGCTTCTCTCTCATATGCTGAAGGCCTGCTTTGTGAATTACAATAAAGAAATGGAACAAAATTTTTTCCTTCATTGAGGGTATTTTTTAATAAAGCTGTGTAAAAGCACAAAAGTAAAACCTTCGATACAAGAAAAATAAAAACAGTTGGGGTTCCAGAGACATTGTTTGTCTTAGGAGTAAAGGGGAGACCCTTGATCAAAAGCCCAACTTTACTGCAGTCATGCTTTACTACACTCAGGCTTTACTACAGTCATGCTGCATTATGGGAAGTGGGGACCCCTGGGGAGGCAAAATGAGCCCTCTGCCCTACTTGCTCCAGCCATGTAAAGGTACTGCCCATCGGAGACTTCCCTGGCCTACAGCCTGCAGGTGCTGACAACTCTGAAGCTGAGTATGACTCAGAGCAAGAGCACTGGTGGATTAGGAAGCCCTTGGGGGTGATAGCTCTGAACTAAAAAGTCTCCCCAGCCCTGCACAGATGATTCTGGAGCCTCTAAATAGGACCTTGGGAAGCCCCCTTGCCTCTCAGGGGTTGGGCCATGGGGAGACGGTTGTCCCTACCCCAAGAAGCTCCTGTGAAATTTCCATACACTCCAGTTGCTAAGGCAGGTGGTAAATTCACAGGTCATGTTCAACTTGTTTTCTGGTTTCTACGGCAAGAAAGAAGACATGTTGAGTTCTCTTTGTGCTTGTTTAGGGATCCTATCCTGTAGACACTACGCTTAGGTAACCTACCGTGAGGGTCCAACCACCACCCCACACTCATTCCAGACTGCAGAGCTGTGATCAAACATGACATTGGTCTGAGGTGTATTTACTTTGGTGACTTCTTTTTATTCTCCAGGTAATAATAGCAAGTCTTGATGTGGGTATCTTTTTATTTTGAAAGCAACCTTATTTCTCTGTAGAAGACTAAGACTAGAGATTAAAGTGTCATGACATAGTATCTGTTGCATATTCATATGCAGGCACAAGCACACAGCCCTGCACAAGACAGTTCCACACATGAGCTTCTCTCTCAGCCACCAGGGCACTGAGCCACAAACTAACTAACTAAACTGGAAATGAAGTCCCTGTAACTTTAAACTTTCAACATTTGGAACTTGCGGCAGCATTTCCAGCTTTCCTATGCCTGCAAGTTCCTTTGGGATAAGTTCACTGATTGAATCTTAGTTTACCTTTTCTCCTTAGGTGTAAAACTACCAATTGATCTCTTTCCCTTTTTAAAAGCAGATTTACAGAACAAATGTAGAGCGAGGTTCTCTCACCCTGACATGTGCTAGCCCCATTCTTTAGGGATTATGAACAACATATCGATAACTGTTTTAAGACCTTACAAAATCTTTATGAAATGTAAAATACAGCAATCCCTTGCTATTTCACAGTTTGACTTTCACAGACTCACTGTTTTGCACGTTTTCAAAAAAATATGAATTTAAATTATTGCAGGTTTTTCACTATATCACGTGATTTTTCAGTACCACATAGTATACATATGTTGTTAAAATTACATAGGTTTATGAGTTTAGAAAATGGTTAGGAACATTAGAAGTGTTTTTAAAAGTGTGAGAAAGGTTTATAAGAGTTTGGGAAGGGTTTATAAAGCATATATATATATATATATATATATATATATATATATATATATATTATATACTCAAATAAATATAATGACACTACTTGACTGATTCTCACTTATTCACTTATTGCAGGGGTGCCTGGAACGTGACCTCGTGAGAAGTCAGGGGCCCCTGCAATCCCTACACAGAGGTTGAAAGCAAGGGCTCTAGGTCTGAAGGGCCTAGATGTTCATCTTAATGCAATTTAACTCATAATCAAGTTTTGCTGGTTTGGTTTTTTTCTTTGCCAGGGGGGTGGAGTAGCAATGTTGGGAGCTGAACCCAGAGTCTTTGCACTGAGCTACCACCCCTTTTGTATTTATTTTGAAATAAGATCTTCTTAAGTCTCTAAATTGCCTAGGCTGAACCTGAATTTAAGACCTTCCTCTTGTTTCAGGCCCTCAGAATTCTAGGGTTATAGACATGCACTATGACAACTGGCTTGGTTTTAGTTTTTTAGTAAGGGCTATCCAGAAAAGATTGCGAACCTATAGTCACCCTGTTAATGGAGCTTCCAAGGTTTCATTTATCAACTCAGATTTAAATTCAGACTTGTAGTGGTTTCAGCTCTTCCCATGGCCCCTCCAGGACCCTTTGTCCTCTGGAGACACAAGCTCAGCTCAGAGGCACCAATTTACTCCAGGACTAGGATGACGTTGCACCCTTTCCCCACTTCCCATGATGTCATCCCAACAGGTCACTGCCATCCCTTTGGTCTGGACCTCCTGTAGGTCTTTTGGGCCTTTCGCCTTAGACATAAAAATTGGGGGAAGCTCTTCTGGATGCCCCACAGCAATGCTTCTATGCTTCATTGTGGCATCTGACATCTGAATCATTACAATCTTCCTTTTACTTCTCCTTTGCACTGGGGGTCTCTGAGGTGCTCAAGAAAAGGGACTCATTCTTATCCCTCGTCAAACAATGTGTCTAGTCAGTTCTAGGTCTGGGGACTAGATGGCTGAATAAGAGACTGACAGGTGGCAGTAGGTAGGCCATGGGGTTCACTGCCAAGATCACACTATAAGTAGGATGTGAGAATATAGACAGACAGGCTACAGAAAAATGCAAGAGGTGGAAATGCTGGGGTAGGTGGCTTCTGTGGCTGGAGCCTGCAAATCACCCTCTGCACCTGACACGGGCACTGTCTTCCATTGAGTTCCCATGACTTCCTTACCTTAACCTTCTTATCTCAATAAACAGTCCTGTGAGGAAGGCAGCAGGAAGAGAGGGCCCAGGACTAGAACCCAGGGTGAGTCAGACACTGGAGAGTCTGTGGGCAAGAAGAGGCCAGAGGCCTAAAGCTTTCCTTAGGCCTGCATACACATGTACACTCTCATGTGTTTGTACTTACTAATCACGTATGCATTAGAGCACCGGGTCACATTTATGCAAGCACCCACTTGGGGGAATCCATGAGGGGGACGCAAGGAACATGAGAATCGAGTCCTGGAGCACTTGGAGTTAATTTGGTGACAACTGTCTTCACAAGGAGTAAACCCTCCAGCATTTTGGGGAATCCCTTCCAGCACTGTTAAGGCTGTATCTGTGGCCTTCCATTCATTTTCCTTCTTAAACACTTGGTTACACATGGTAAAAGTCAGTAGCAAAGATTC
>PVKA01056166.1:0-10025 GCA_004027165.1 Ctenomys sociabilis
AACCATGGTCCCCCACCCCTGTGTTTGCCCATGCAGGCACTTAAACAACTGAGCTTACTGGCAAGCCCACTTTATTGGATGATAAAAATGTCCTAAAATCAACAAAGATGCTGTGGTAACTGCACGCCTTGGTGCACACAGCAGCACCACTGGATTGTAAGGTTCCATTTTTTTAAGGTTTCATGTTACCCAGATGGCTCTGAACCACCTTTTTTTCCTCTCAGAGATCTTTCTGTACTTTACTGGTAAACAGAGTCCTTATAAACAGAGTCCTTATGTTTCACTGCTGTGTAGTAGCCCATTGTATGGATATATTATAATCTTTCCTGTGGATGGACTTTAAAGTTGTTTTCAATTTTCTTTTCTTTTGGGCCAGGGAAAGAGTTCAGTGGCATAAGCGCTTGCCAGTCAGGTCCTGAGTTCAATTCCTAGTACTAAAAAAAAAAAAAAAAAAAGAACAACCAATCAATTTTCTTCTTTTCTCTTTCTTTCTTCTTTCTTTCTTTCTTTTCTTCAGAATGAGGGATTGAAGTCAGATCCTTTATACTTGCCAGGGAAGCGCTTATTCCACTGAGCCATCTCCCCGGCTCCAAGTTTTCAATCTTCATGTTGCTTTATTCCTTTTTTTTTTTTTATCATGTGTGTATGTATTATGGTACAGGGTCTTGCTATACAGCTCAGATTCACAGTGATTCTATTGTCTCAGCCTCCTCAGATGTAGGATTACAGGCATGTACCACCATGCCAGTTTCAGTGTCTTGGCGTGGGGTTGGCATGGCACGTGGTACCAGGGATGGAACCCTGGTCCTTGCGCTTGCCAGTCAGGCGCTTAGATCGCCGAGCTATCTCCCTGGCCCCTTTCCTGTTACTTTAAATAGATCTTACATGTAATTATTGAACTTAACAGCCAAGTCAGTAGTAACATTCTTACTTTTTTTCAATCTTCCTTTATTTTATTATCCTTACTTCAAACAGGGAATTTATGTTAGGAAACTAAGTTTTGATATTAATAGCATAAAATATGTACATGTCAAAAAATAGGGGAAAATGAGAATCCAGGAAATGTTTTTCTCTCCACTAGGACACACGCACCAGCACATGGGCTAAGGCACCCTGCTCAGCTGGCCCTGGTAAACAGGATAATGAAAGAGACGACACAGCAGCTAATAATAGAGATTTATAGAACAATTCCAATTAGCAAGGGCTTTTGGGGAATGAAGATCTCTGGGTTAATTTAATTTTCTGGTTAACTAAAGAGAAAAGCAGAAAGTCTTTAGTTGGAAATCTTTCTCAATGTATTAATATAGTAATATAATATGACATCTCTGCTTTAATTAGTATAGTTTATTGAACTGAAGTTTTTCTTTGATTAGAGAGAATCTTACAGCGTAGTTTAATGTCATTATCCTGAACATCAGTTCTTCTTGTAGTTCCAAAGGTGCAGCTTTCATGAAAAGGTTAAATGAAGTTGCTGGAAGTTATACTAGCTTAAGAGGCAAAACCCCATGGCTTTAGTCTGGTTTTGGCTTAGCTACTTTATTCAATAAATATTAAGAGCCAAAAAAAGAGCCTATCAGATACTCTATTGGAGACTTGGAATACAGATGTGAATAGGATAGACAAAATCCCCACCGTTATGAGGTCTATATCCTAGTGGAGACAGACCGGATACAAGTAAAACAAGATTGTGTTTTTTGAGACAGGGTCTGACTATGTAGTTCAAGCTGGCCTTGAATTGACTATGTAGCCCAGGCTACTCTCACACTTTATGTGATCCTCCTACTTCAGCCTCCCAAGTGCTGGGATTGCAGGTGTGCCCCCTGCACCTAGCTAAGGTAATCTGAGATGTTAATAGATGTCATAGGGGGTAAAAATAAGAAGGAGAATTAATTCAGACAGGTTTGTCTGTCTGTCTTTTCATTTCTTTCTTTTTCTTTGTCCTGGGGATTGAATTCCAGACCTTGTGTTTGCCAGACAGGCGCTTATGCTGCTGATCTATGGCCCCCAGGGGTGACTTGCTTAATGTGGAGATGACACCCACATTGAAGCTTTAATATTGGGAATGAGCATGACCCAGCAGCAGAGTGTTCAAGTGTGGAGACTGTGGGCTTGAAGTTGACTTGGAGAGCTAAGCCCACCTAAGGTAAAGGGGGCAGAACAGGGAGGTTTTGGGGGCTTACATTCTATGAAAAACAGGAAACCACGGTAAATGGGAATGGTGAATCCTATCTTTGAGTCAGAGAAATCATTCTGGAAGCCTTACAGAGAATGAAATGCAGAGACAGAGGCCGGGCCTGGGGCCGATGAGGCTACTTAGCATGGAAGCCCGGGCCAAGTCACAGCATAACTGACTCAGTTTTGTTACCTATAATAAATGCTGCACCTATCTCTTGGATTAAGTATTAGCAATGCTGTGAAAATGCACTTTCTAATACAGAACCCAGTATTCCGTTTTCTTATGAGCTTATTTTCTTCAATCAGGCAACAAGTATTCGCTGAGGAGTTGCTAGAGCACTTCAGACTTCGTTAGGTCCTTTGTGGGATATGAGATACTGCAGAAATTAAGACATGACCTGTGTTTTACTAACCTCAGAAGTTAGATAAAAGGAGAAATCTAGCATGTATCACAGAAAGAAAGGAATACATTAATGTAGGTGTAAGTAGCTTTAATGGAGAAGAGTGAACTTAAGCTTAGTTTTATTATTTGTTTATTTATTTGGTGGAACTGGGGATTGAACTCAGGCCCTTGAGCTTGCCAGGGAAGCACTTATTCTACTGAGTCATCCCCCCCCCCTTAAGCTTAGTTTTAAAGGTGTGGACAGGGCTGGTCAAATAGCTCAGCAGATTAAAGTGCCTGCAAACAGGCCCCGGGGGGCCCAGGGTTCATCCTTGGCCCCACCCCTGGGGCATGCTGAGATGGAAATTGAGACTGTGTGTACCTGTAATTCCAGCACTTGGAGGCTGAAAACAAGAGAATCACTACAAGTCCCATCTAGTAGTGAGACCTAAACTCTATAGACCCTTCCCTAAAATACAGAAAAATAAAAAATAAAAAAAAATTAAGATGTGGACAGCTGAGGATACAGCTCAGTAGCACAAGTGCTTGCTGAAGCGCAAGGCCCTGAGTTTGATTCCTGGTACCAAAATCAAAGTGTGCAATGGAAAAGAGAAAGAGAAAGCTGCACATGTTCTACTCGTTCGGAGACTGAGAGGCAAGGCAAAAAACAAAGCAAACTGAATGAGGTGGCTGTTGTCATTTCGAGGCAGACTTTGAAAGCCAGACAAAAGCTCGGATTTGAGGTATCAAGGAGACGGAAGCCACCAGAGCTCTTGAGTGAAGTATATTTAAGTATTTTTTCATTTATGTATTTGGTACAGGCTCTCACTATGCAGTTTAGACTTGTAGTGGTCCTCCTGTTTTCAGCTTCCCCAGTGCTGGGATTACAGGCGTGCATTACCATGCCTGGTGTGGTGTGTAGGACTGGGGATCCAACCCTGGTCCCTACACTTGCCAAAGCAGGCGCTTAGTTCACTGAGCTATCTGGCTAGCCTCTTACCTTTATGTTCTTGAGCTCATGCAGTTTTCACCGCGATTGTGTAAGTTGGATGTTTTGTCCTGATTTTTATAAATGAAGATGTTAGGGCTTCCGGGCTTTGTGAATTCCCTAGGGTCTGTGGCTCAGGAAGGGCTCTGGGACAAAACAAGTGTGGGAAAAGCAGGAAGATGTCATTCTGAGGTTGCCATTCAAGAGACTTTGCTGGCATGTTTTTGTATTCATGGCCAAAGCCAACTTTGATTAAGCAGTTAATTGACATTTAAATTTCCTTAAGCTGGGTGTTAGTAACCAAACTTGATGAAATTAAATTAATTGGTAAATACTCTATGTTGGACAGAGGAGGGGTGACACGCAGTTAGGAGCCAAGCTGCACAGGTTCAGATTTTAACTGCTCCTGACTCTCTATAACCACATTAAAGTATCTACACCTCAGTTTTCTCAGGCTGCCCTTGAACTCAATTATATAGCCCTGGCTGACCTTGAATTAACAGTGATCCTCCTGCCTCAGCCTACTTGATTCTATTGCCATTTTCAGTTAGTCTCTTAGATTATTTAATTTTCTTCTAATTTCTATAAATATTTCAAGTTAATGTTAAAACTTCCAGAGATAAATACACACAGATACAAATAAATGAACTTCTACTTTTTATGAATTTTTCTATAGGAAGAGATGAGAAAAATGATGATAGGTGAAATTACTGCTTTTGAACATTATTTTCTTTTGTTTGGCATATATTTATTTCTTTTGTGTTGAGAACAGGTCTTGCTACATAGTTTCGGCTGCTGTTGGACTGACTGTGTAGCACAGGCTACCCTTAAACTCATGACAATTCTCTGCCTCAGCTTCCTGAGAGCCGGAACTACATGCACATGCCACCATCTCCCACTTGACATATGTTTATTTTTTTAAGAAGTTTCTGATATCTTTTATAGGTCAATTCAATGAAGTTCACTTCAGTTTTACTATAATGCTGTTCACTTGGACTTGTTCTTTCTCTACTTCTTTATATGAGTTATGCTTCAAAGAATTCATGTTCCTTGCTGGCTTAACTCATAGGTCACTCGCTATCTGTGGGTTATCTAACTTTAATGACATTCCTAATTCTGATTTTATGAACTATGCCCCCAAAAAGAGTTAGGTCTACATAAGAAAGTCTAGCCAGGTGTGCTGGTGCACATCTGTAATTTCAGCGCTTGGGAGACTGAGGCAGGAGGATTTCTGTGAGTTGGAGGCCAGCCTGAGCCACATAGTGAGTTCAAGGCCACCTGGAACTACATAGAGAGACTCAATCTCAAAAAACAAAACAAACAACAACAAAAAAGCATCAAGAAAACCCAGAGAAAAGCAAAAATTTGATGAACCCAACACCCAAGATTATGCATAGTACAGTATAGGTACCCAGCAGTATTACTTGAAAAAACAATAATCTTACATAAATACAAATGATTGCCTCATTCCTTTGTTAAAAACCTTATAATTGTCCTTTACTGATGAAGTCTTGACTCGAGGATATGAATTCAGCAGATTGTTCCAACTTTTCCCTCTTGCCATTCTCTGACCTCTGGCTGCTCCATGGTCATGCTGATAATTTCCCCGGTGTATTATGTGTACATATTGCATTTATTGCTCTTCTCGTCTTTTATTCTTAGTTCCAAAATTCCAGCCAAAATACGTCCTCTTGGCTAGAGTCCCTGGCCTCCCTGTAGAATTGATTATTTCCTCTTGGATGCAAATACTTGCAGTGTTCACATACTTCTATGAAAGTATTTCTATTTGTCATTATTTACAAGTATCTTTATAACTAAGTTATGAGCCTTTGTAGGTAGAAATCATGACTTAATTTTACCACAGCTGCTTAATATTGTACCTTTTAGACAGTAGGAGCTCAATTAACACTGAGTTTCTGCAAAAGTAAGATCTACCTGGGACCCAAGGTCTAGAATAGTTTTAGAACAGACATGGCTTTAACCTAAGTCCAATGGATTTGCTGTGAAAGATTTGCAATAGGGCTCATTTTCAAGAGTTCCTGCTTCTAAACTCACGCTACCCCTTGTCTTCTGGTAGGTCTTATTTTGGGGAAATGGAGCGTTTATTAGTGAATTGATTATTTACTAGGTTTTCAGCTCCTTGATGCTGGGGTCTGTCTCATATTTCTCTCCCTCCTCAAATCTAGTTATGATGTCACTATAAATTTTCTGTCTAATCTTAAATGGAAAGTACTTAACTATATTGCTCTAGCTTAATTTAGTTTAAGAAACGGTGCTAGTGCTCAATGACTCTGCCTTTTTGAGTTATGGAGGATTTCATCTAGACATTTCAGGTGACTTCATGAAAGAAAACCACGTAGTTGTTTAAAATTTAGAAGGTAGAGTGTTATTTTGTTTATTTGAGATAGGATGTCAGTATGTAGTTCAGGCTGCCCTTGAGCTCACTTTTTTTTTTTTTGGGCAGAACCGAGGATTGAACTCAGGCCCTTGGTGCATCTTCCCGGCCTGTCCTTGAGTTTACAATATAGCCTAGATTAGCCTTGAACTTTCAATGATCCTCCTGCCTCAGCCTCCCAAATACTGGTATTCTGGGGTGCTCCAGTTGTTGCAAGCAGCGAAGTTAGATAGAAATATTTTAGGCAGTCAGACAGGGCCAGGCCCTCAAAGAAGATAACACAGAAGATGAGACACCTGAGAGGAACAGATGCTCCTGCTGTGAGCCAGACCAAAAGATCAAAGATCAAACAAATGCTAACCTCCCTAAAGATTAGCATCTGGGATTGATCTTCACCCTGACAAAGGCAGAAAAAATCATTATCTGATGGCCACCAGATAAAGTCCTGTTTTATATTCAGGGCTGCTTGCTGCGTGGCTCCCTTCCCCATTTGGTCCTAGGCTTAATCAATTTTACCTGAACAATGGTGCTTGTAATGCCATTGGTTGACCATAGTTTTGTCCCACCCCCACATCCACCTAAATGAGTTTCCTTTTACTCCACCTCAGCCCCACATGGTTTTTTACTATAAAAGTCTCTGGAAGAGACAGCTTCCTGGGGACAACCTGCTTGGGGACCACTCCTGTCCCTTTCTCAGACAGGAGCTTTCTTTCCCTCAATAAATATATTCTGCTTATAACCTCTATTTGTTCCTAAAATTCATTCATTCTTTGGTTTTAGAGAACACGAACTCATGCAGGTCAGGTTGGGAGTTTCACTTCTCCTTTATCATTTGGAGGTTCCCTGTATCATTTGGAGGTCCCTGTATCAGTTTTTTTCCCCTGGATCACCACCATGGCCAGCTTAGAGTGCTATTTCAATACTGAATAAATCCTGCATTGCACAAATGATCCCCAAGACCTTTTCTTTTTTTCTTGTCTTTTTGAGACAGGGTCTTACTATGCAGTTCAGGCTGGCCTTAAGCTCATTTTGTAGCTTAGTCTGGTCCTGGTCTCGAACTCACAACAATCCTCCTGCCTCAGCCTCCCGAGTGCTGGGATTACAGGCATGTGCCACCACGCCTGGCTTTCCCAAGACCTTTTCTGATCTAACTTTGCTGAACACTCTAGAGAAATAATGAAGCATGAGTTGGTTGATGTCTTCATGCAAATTATTTTCTGGTATTCCATTTTTCAGAGAAGAGAATGTGGCTGGGGATATAGCTCAGTAGCATCAAAAAAAAAAAAAAAAAGAATAAGAAAAAGAAAAGAAATGAACATGTTTATGACTCAATGGACCTAGGTTCAGATTCTGTTTAAAGGATGGGAACAGGGGCCAGGGAGATAGCTCAGCAGTCTATGCTCCATCTGGCAAGTTCAAGGACCTGGGTTCATTCGATTCCCGGTACCACATGCCACGCCAGCCCTGTGCCAAGCCAACCACTGAAACAGGGTGTGGTGGCATACGCCTGTAACCCCAGTGCTAGGGAGGCTAAGACAGGAGAAGTGCTATGAGTCTGAACTATGCAGTGAGACCTGTACCAAGTGAACCCTAAGGCACAGTGAGGTTCACCTCATGAGGCCACCCAAAGGTGAGTAGCGCATTTACGCTCAGTCCTTCCTTATAAAGGGCAATGATGGCATTATAAGCACATAGGCCAGGTCCTATGTCACTGAGTTACCTCCCCAGCCCTATAATAATCTTCTGAAGGTCATTACTGATATTCTAAATGTACATCCTTAAAATTCTACATTCCTGCTGTGGGCAACAGTGAGGGTTTTCAAGGTGGATATGAGCATATGAAGTTTTTCTCTATTCTTAAAGAAGCTATTGATGCTACTATTTTTTTCACGGGGAGGGGGGCTAGGGGGGAGGGAGTGGGGTGGTGATACTAGAATTGAACCCAGGGCCTTGGCACTGAGCTATATTCCTGGTCTTTTTGTTGTTGTTGCTTTTGGAGATTAGGTCTCATAGTAGTTTAGACTGTCCTTGAACACACTATGTAGCCCACTTTAGCCTCATACTTGAGGTGACCCTCCTGCCTCAGCCTCCTGAGTGCTGGGATTATAGGTGTGCACCACCAGGCCCAGCTCTGGCCTTTTAAAATATTTTTTTTAAATTCTGAGATAGGGTCTTGCTAAGTTCACCGGGTAGGACTTGTGATCCTTCTGCCTCAGCCCCCTGCTGCTCAGATTTCTGGCGTGTGCCACCAGGCTCAGCTTGATGTCACTTCCTGTTTGAATTGCTAATGGTGGCCATGGGAAATATTTACAAAGTTTATAAAGGAATAGCTGTGTTAGATAAGAGAACAACAGCTCTCTTCTTCTTTATAGAATACAAGAAATCACATGGCAAGAAAGCAGTGCTGAAATATCATTGACGTGAACTGCAATCTGTTTGGCAGGGGTGATAATGTTGCTGTGTAACTTCATAGGTTTATCTGGGAAGAAACACTTTTTAAAACAGTCCAAACTGCTCTTTAAAATAAAAATAAAAGGAAAAACAAAAAAAGTTCCCCAAAGCATGGAGTCAATAGGCTACCCTGACAGTCAAACACTAATAAAAGATATGAGTACTATTTATCATCCAATAAACTAAACTGGGTTTACATATCACTTGTCTATTTAGAATACAATGATAAACCCCAGTAAACAACCATTTTATCCAATTTAGGCAGAACACTTCTTTATTGAGTCATTTGCCAATCTCTCTCACACTTAAAAGTAGATTAAAGTGTATAAACATATGGTTAATTACCTGTTTGAAAAACCACCTCTCAAGTACAGTATTTTATACTGCTTTTACAGCTTAGTTGCATTCCTTACCATTCTTTATGAACAGAAGCTGTAGCGTTAAGTTTTCTAAGAAGTCAGAAACAGTATAAGGGTGATACACTGGTCCTGTGAGAGGATCCAGCGCTGGGCCACAGCCTTGTTAGACAGAGCTGGAGCTCTACAGTTCCTGAAAAGACTTCATGAGTCCTTTCCATTTATTATCTAATGAACTAAACCAAAACTAAGAAAATTCAGTGTCTTTTTTTTTTTTTTTTGCGGAACCAGGGATTGAACTCAGGCCCTTGTGCTTGACAGGGAAGCGCTTCTTCCGCTGAACCATCTCCCCAGCCTGAGAATTCAGTGTCTTGATGACAGACTGGCATGAGTGGTTCTGGAGCTGGGCTCATGTGGCTGACGTGTGCCGACTGCATCTCTGTCTGGCTCAGGGTTTGGCTCAGCACTGAGAGCCTTGGCCTTAGCAGGCTGACCTTGTGTGCCAGGGTGGGCGGGGCTCATGCTAGAGACAGTGGGAACCAACAGACCCAGGTTGGTTTGTTCTGAGCTGGCTGTTACAGAAAGATCAGCACACCATGGAGTGGGGGCTGTCTTTACTACTGCCTTTAAATTATGATTTATTTTCTATTTTTCCTAAGCAGAGATGGAAGACATAATTGTGGTATGCGTGCTGCTCAATATTTCTGTCTCACAAATGAAAGCTAATCAGATTCTTTTGCAATATCTGCTGGCAAGGAAGTCAGTTTTTTCCATTTGTCTCCCATTCAGTTCTCCCAAATGAACCAAGTATACTGGATTTGGAAGTTGTAAAAATAGGAGACCCTGTATGAGATGAAGGCCAGCCTGCTGTCCTGTCCAGTAGTCAGCACTGCCACTCAAAGACGCAGAGCCCATCTTCCTCGGGAGAGGCAGGGCCTCTTGCTCTCTTGCGGCTTTAGCATACCTGACCCTTTTGCATTCATGGTTGGAGTTTTTTTTTTTTTTTTTTCCTGTACTGGGGATTGAACTCAGGTCCTTGAGCACTGAGCCATCTCCCTAGCCCCACGGTTGGAGTTTTGGACCACAAGGCTAAAGAAGGTAGGTAGTCTTTCTCTGTTCTCATTGCAAATGTCTTGTTGGATGAATCTTATTTTTATGTTTTTGGCTTTTAATGACAGGGTCTTGTCATTGTCCAGGGCAGCCCTGGACTTGCAGTGCTGCTCGGGCTGGCCTTGCACATACACTCCTCCTGCCACAGCTTCCCAAAATTCTGGGATC
>PVKA01056167.1:0-10023 GCA_004027165.1 Ctenomys sociabilis
ATATATCAGTTGGAATAGTGCTCTCTGCACTTGTTCTGGGTGAGCATCGTTTTTCCACCCAATGTTTCTGGAATTCATTCTTTATTTCAGATGCTATGTATTCAAATATTTCTTTTTTAATTTGGGGAATTACTTCTCGTTTTATTTCCTCTATAGCTTTCTGCTGTTGTTCCTTTGCTGCTGTATCTGTTAGTTCATTCGTTGCAGCTGAGCTAGTGTCCTCTGCCCTTCCTGATGGACTCAAGGTCTGGGATTGCATTTTTCCCCTCCTCTTTGTCATTTTGTATAGCACTGATCTTTGACCTTTGGTGTAGAGCTTTGGTGCAGCTATAACCTTAGCTTGTTATGAGATTCAGGTGCCAATCTATTAAGTTTGAGATTTTCAAACTCAAGTTTGAGATATGCCTATCCTGGGTCTAGCTGTTGTGTTCAGTTCCTTTTTTGCTGCAGCTCCTTTGGTTCCCCTCTGTTGGTTCCAGGGGTCAGCCCTCCTGTGTCAGGCAGGTCGTTCCCCAGGTGGGTGGGCCTGGGCTTTGGTGGGTCTTCTGGGCTTTCAAAAGGATAGTGAATAATCTTATTCACTAAGTAGGCTGTACTGAGCCGGCCAGCTTGTGCTGGGTCCAGGTCTACAGGCCCGAGAAGGCTGGGAAAGGTCCCTCTGGTGTAGTGGGCCTCACTCACAGGCCAGATTGTGCTGGGTTTCGGTCCGTAGCGTGGGACCATGGATTGCTGAGAAATGTCCTTCCAGCGTGGCAGGCTTGGAGTTCTCACTCCAGGCTGACCTGCACTGGGTCTGGGGCTTTGGGGTGGGACCAGTAATAACCTGGAAATGTTTCTCTGGCACAGTGTGCCTGGAGCTGTCACCGGGCCACGGCGGGTGGCGGGCAGGTAATCCCTGGGAAATGTATCTCAGGCACGATGGGCCTGGAGTTCTACACTCACTGACCTTTGATGCCCAGAGAGTCGGGGAAATTCCCACTCAAACAGTGGGCTTTAGGTCAGGGGATCTGGGGAGGTGCTGGTGAGTGGGTCCTGAGGTTTCAGGCTAGTCACTGGCTTGGAGGGGTTGGGGACAGGGATCCGCGTAGCACGCGTGGGAAGAAGCCAAAGGCTCTCCCTCAGACTCACCACACTCTCACTGATCTGGGAAGCCTGGTGAGTCCTGTAAATTCGCTCTAGCTGGGAGAGCTTGGCGCGGGATCCAAGAGGCAGCTGGAGTCAGCCACTATCTCAGGCTGGTCTCTGGCTGTGCGGGCGTGGGCGGGATGGAGGAAAATGGCGGAGTCGGCCGCGCTGTTTCTGGCCAGTCTTAGGGGCTGGGCGGGCGTGGGCGGGATGGAGCAGGATGGCAGAGTGATTCATTCCCTCCTTAATGCATTCATAACCTGTTTTCTTCTCCAACTTTGGTCTTTCTTCATCAGCCCCACAGCTGTGTAGATAGCTCCTTATAATGGACAAGTCCTTCTGTGTCTGTCTGTCTGTTAGTTTGTATCTATCTATCTATCTATCTATTTATCTATCTATCTACCTGTCTATCTATCTTGTTATATTTCCCTCTATTTAACCTCCACCTGTTTATATATCAATCCATCTGCACCTATCTTTCTGTGTCTGTGTGTCTGTCTGTCTTTCTCTCATTGTGTCTGCCTCTGGTTGAACCTTGGGTGCTGCAACAGTCAGCTCTGTGAAGCCAAGGACATTGGCTCACTTTCCTAATCCACCCTAGCTGACAGCACAGTGCTCTGCAGCTACGTAACACTTTAAAGATGACCCCTTGGATTTTCTAAGGATTTGGCACTGTGCAGTTCATCAGATAAGTAGCCACTTGAGAACTCTGAGATTGCTTCCATTTTTCTGTGTGAATTGAGGGTCCGACAAAGGGAATTATATGTGCATGTGTATATGTGTATGCATGTGTGCTGTGTTTGTGTGTTCATGGTGTATATGTGTGTGCAGACAGGAGCCTGTACATTGACCAGAGACACAACTAGATGCAACCTGAGACATCATACTGGAACCTGTTACAGATTAAGCAGCTTTGACACCATGCTCGATACCCTCAACCTGAACTTGGGTAAAGTCAATAGTAAACAGATCTGATATCTTGTTGATCTGATGCTCCACAAATCAGTCCCTCAGTTGGCAGCCATCGTGGCATCAAATGTGAACCTCCCCTTGGGGGAGCACTGACATCACTAGACTCTGAAATATGGGTCTGCCCAGTACCTATCCCTGCACAGCAGACGTACCAGGCTACTTCATAGAAGCAAGTCACATCATATGAAAAAGCACCAGTAGAGAGTGTATTTTGTTGGGAGGGAATTTTGAGATCATTTTTATAGAATAAAACTTTGCTGTGTTCAATGGAGATTGAAGAGGGAAGACTCGGTTTCAACGGAAGCCTCATAAAGCGACTGCAGTTGTCCCCTCTCATCAGGTGGTGGCCCACAACCTTCAAGAGTATCCTGGTTTGCTGCCTGTGCCTGGACTTTGCTAGAGGCAGGGCACAGGGCCTCTGCACCTCACATCCCTGGACACGTGAAGGAAGGACTCCACCCTGTGGCCCTGGCCTCACAACACTGGAGTCCCTTCTACACCAATAAAATAGGGTTGGCCAAGCCCTCAGGCCTCTTATGAGTGAAGGAGGTGGGCCAAGCCCTCAGGCATCTGCCTCTCAGATCGGGCTTGATGATCTTGTTTGTGCTCATGAGGTCACTGCTGGCTGCCATCCCCAGGGCAGATCCCAGCTCGCGACCCTGCAGTGTTACGAGCTAACCTTTCCCACTAGGATATGATCTTTGAAATGAGTTTTTAATGATTATTTTATAAAGCCTACAGGTAGTGAAGCAATCATAGTGGCCCGTTAGCTAAGCAAAACCAAGCTGAAATTACAGGGATCACTACTTTACTGGAGAATGAAAGCTTTCTTCACCAAGTATAGATCATTTCAACAAGAAATTCTCCTGATTATATTTTTTTTTATCTTATCCAACACTGTTATTCTATTTTGCTGTAAATTTGGATCATATCTACTCCCTCATTATTCTCACTTACCTCTTGCCTTCCTTATTTGCTTCCTCTTGCTAATAGTCTCCTTTCTACTTTGTCAGCTTTGCTGTTTTGTTTTACATCTCACATATTAGGGGAAACATGCCATATTTGCCTTTCCAAGTTTAGCTGACTTCATTTAACATGACAATTCCCAGTTCCATCCATTTTTTCCTGCAAGAGATGATTTCATTCTTCTTTATGGCTGAATAACACTCCACTGTGTATACACACCACACTTCCTTTGTGCATTCACCTGTTGATGGACAGTTAGGCTGTTCTATGTATTGGGTATTTTTTATTTGGGTGCAGTGAACATGGGTATGCAGGTATCTGTACAGAATGCTTACATTAAGTCATTTAAGCATATACTAAAATGTAGTATAGCTGGATTATATGGTAGTTTTAAATTTTGAGGAATCTCCATATTGATTTCCTGAGTGGTTATGCTAATTTGTATTCCCATCAAGAGTGGAGAATCCACACATACATACTGTATCTTCTCAAGTTTTTATTGAGATATAGGTAGATACAGATACAGATATATATATAGGTACAGAAATATAAATATTTTCTTGGCTATAGTTATTCTGACTAGGGTGATATCAAATATCAATGTATTTCTGATTTGCAGTTCCCCAAAGGTGAACACACTTAGTGACCACTTGTACATCTTCTTTTGAAAAGAACCTGTTCAGTTCATTTGACCATTTATTGATTGGGCTGTTTGGCTTTTGGGTGTAATTTTTTGTTTACTTTTTATATACTCTAGATACTAATCTTCTGTCTTTTGTCTACATTTAAATGAAAGGGATTTTTTTTTATTTTAGAGAGAATTTTAAAAACAATAAAAATGGTACAGAATTTCAAAACAAGATGAGAGGAAGTTAACAATGATCATTATATTGCGTATCATATACAGACATAAGATAGCTAGGATAATTGTCCCAGTAATTTTATTGGTTTATTGGAAGGAACAGTTAGTACCTAATTGTTTGATCAATTTTGCATGTCTATATCTGGTAATCTGAACAAATACTTTGCAGATAATGATAGCAAGGGATGTTCACTGCTGTTTTGCTTCCTTCCTCCTCTTCTTCTATCCAAGCCAACATTACTAGCTGTCCAGATGAGGCAGCCGCCCACCACCACAGGAGTAGCTGCACCCGTCCTTAGCTCCTTTTTCTGCAGGATGTTGACTCCACTCATCACCCTCAAGCATGTGCTGCTTGTGCCACAGCAGGAGGATGTGCACAGCGCGTTGCCAGCTCCTGAAGACACGTGGGGCATGGGACTTGGCTAGGGAGAGCGGCCCCACCCTGACGAGATGGTGAGTTGTCTGCTTATCCTCCTGTTCCTTTGGCAGCTGTGGCAGGCACAGAGGATAAGAGGGCAGACACACTCCTGACTGCGTAGCTCTCCTAGGAGCAGTGCTATAGGACAGCCAAGGTGAGAGGACAGCAGCGGAGCTTCCTGCAGGCTGTGGAGAGGATACTTTCTCAAGGGCAGAGATTGCTTATGGGGAACTTGGTTGTTGTTTGTTCATTTGTGTTGCTTTTCCAGAACCTGAGGTTAAATGCAGGGCCCTCCCACAAGGTACATTTCCAGGCATGCATATATATTCAACCTGTGATTCTCATGTCTCAGCTTCCCAGAGTGCTGGGATTAGAGCTGTAACCAACATGCCTGGTTTTAAGGACTTACCATGTCAATGTTAAAATTTAGGGATTAGAAAGGGAGGAAAATAACAGCCAATCTTCACCATGTGAATGGTAACCTGTCCCTCAAGGGTTGGACTACGATATGTTTTTTAAAAGTGTTTAATTTCACCTTGGCACTACAATCAGATTTCACATAACATTTCCAAACTCAAGATCACCTCAAAGACTCAGAATCCCTGGTCACCCAGGGATTCCTCCTACTCCCAACAAAAGCAGGAACTGAGCAGCAAGCACACTTCACAGCACTGCTAGGGTTTTCCAGGACTCCCTTCTCTCCACTGTATCCAGTACTGGGCCCTGCCATTGCACATCTATTACTTGTTACACTGAGGACTAGGGGAGGGACAAGAGATCACACCGACTGAACATGCAAACAGAGAATATTGACAGGTCACAACTGGGAGAGCTTTTATGAAGCAACCTTGATGACTCTGCCTACTTACATCAGTTCAAAAGCCTAATTGGTCTTTGAGCACATCTTGAACATGTGGCTGAGAAGAAAGGCAAATTTTTGACCAACATGAGAATTCTGAAAAAGCCCAGATATACAACCGATGTCTCCTTTGTTGGGCATTCCTATACTATAATTAAAAATACTAAAAAGCCAAAAGTAACTTACATGCATTATCTATACTATCTATTTTACATGCTGTCATGACAATTCTTGCAGATAGCCCCATAATCCAGGGAAGTCCAGACCACAGAGCACGAGTTGGACACACATGAAGCAGATCCTACTTGGCATGGCCTGAAACTCCTGGAGTGGACAAGTTTCTGGGCTCAGAAGAGGAGGGCTCCACGCTGCAGAAAGGAAGGGTTCCCAAAGGTCCTGGTTCTTCAGTAGCCAAGGAGCTCCTGAGATGGAGAAGGACATTTCAGCTGTACACTTGGGAAGTCACTGGTACATAGCGTGGTTCACAACTTCACGGGTGTGTTTCAAGTGCTAAGAGATCACCGAAGGGAGCCTGCCTTCCTCCTAACTGTGTCCAAAGACAACCCCAGTGGCTGCTCCACTTCTCAGAGCCTGGGGAACCCTAGGCCTCTCCCAGTACCGAGGACTGTGTGTACAGGAGGTAGTATGCCTTCTTCCCTCTGTGTTCCGTAAGAGAACTAACCTTGGGTTTAGCTTGAGGTTCTCTGCAGAAACTTCCAAATAGCTGGTCAAGTTTCATGTTACTCACTGAGACTTCCTGAGATGGGTACAGAAGGGCTGAGGCTGTTGGACAGGCAATGGACAATAAGGATACTTGAACAAGCTGCCTGGGCTAGAATATCATTGTCATTTGGTTTCCAGTTCATCATTCTTCCTATCGGAATATCCCCAAGTCATCCATAGGGAAAGTGACTTATTACTCATATTAGAAGAGAATATATATCACAACCTGTTTTCAAGTTCCCTTCTTCATCCTAGAGTAGTGTCTCCAGGTCCCTGGCCTATCCCTGCCCTGTCTTATTTTGACACAATTCAGGACTCATATCCCTCTGATCTCCTTTCAACCTGGCTGACCTGGCTCCAAGCACCACTTTCTAGTCCCAGTCTTGGGGCTCCAGCATCCGGCTAACCACACACTGTATACACACAACTCAGATTTCACTGATAGTCAGTCCAAGTCAAGCCAATTTTATTATGCCTTATACTTTATGAAGAAAGATTTTTACAAATGAATATTGACAACAAAATTATAGGGCATCTGGTTTATAAAGACACTGCTATGCCAAGATTCTATCATGCTTTGGGGCCTAGTTCAGGTCTTTCACACATGTCTCAGCCCAAAGCAAGGATAGGCTTACTCTCTTTCCTCATCTTGAAAGTTCCCTCCATACCACCCCAAACCTTTCCCACTTCTCCCACATCTGGGCCGTGAGGCACTTCTGTACCTATAACTTCTGGTCTGCATTGGAACTCCTTTTCTCCCATGTATCCAGACACTCACAGTCCACTTTGGATAACTTGGCCTCACTTCCCACTGGAGACTATGACCACTACTCTGGCCTGGTCAGTGCTGTTGGTTGACTCTACACATATCTAGCTGGCTCCAGGCAGCTCAGCGTATGCTGTGGCCCATGCTCAGGGGCCCTATCAGTTGAGATGCTACCTGGCCCACATGGTGCCCACATGCTTGATCCAAAGATTGGGGGAATTAACACCCTGCAAGGCAATTTATGACCAATAGAAGGCAAGAGCCAAAGTATACATTTTGCCCTTCATGCCACCTAGAAAGATTGGTCCCTCACCAATTTCCCAAAGAGTTGGTGAGGTACACGTGGTAAAGTATCCTGGAAGTGGCATTCCTTCCTTTCTTCTGTATTTTATTGTCCTTTCCAGCTCCAGTCCTGGGGCTCCAGCATCCTGCTAACCACACACTGTATACACACAACTGCTTTCCTGATAGTTTGATATCTAATAAAACAGTTCCAGATTAGCTTGGGAACCCAGGTAAAGACACCATCTGTTTTTCATAATCTCCTATCAGTCACTTCCTTCCCATCTGCTTTGGGATGTCTCAAAGTCAAACCAAATGGAAACTTGGACATGAAGTCCAGGGGCCAGTCAAGGGCAACAGATGGGATCCGGGTGCCAGCCCTCAACTGGGGAGAGTCCTCCTGGGTGGCATGGGCAGGATAGAGAATATGCAGATGGGCTGGTGTTCATGGTCTTTTCATACATGGTACTCAGAATTTTTTTTTCCTTCATATAAAATGATGATTTTTCTTTGGTACTGAAAAAAATAGAGAACATAGACTTTATATCTCATAGCAGGCATTGTTCACAGACTTTTCCTTTTTCTGTAACAGCTTAAAAATATGAAATATAGAATTCTGATAATTCAGTTTTTCATTTACCTCCCAATATTTACTCATACTTTTCTCAATCTAGAAAGAAAACTGATGATTGTAATCATTATAAATAGAATCTCCATAACTGATGTTCCAAGCTCTCTGAATTATGTCAAAGCTGTCTTTCATTTGGAACCATGGGCTACATAAGCATATTATTTATTTAATTATTTTTTTACATATAATTAATTATACTATTTTTGATAAATTAATACATTGCGAACTGGTTTCATAATGTTTTGGTATCATACAAGATGCATACATGGTAATATACTTACAGACATTATTATAGCAGATGTCTCCAGTAAATTAAGAGAGTGTAGCTGTTTACTTATCTTATTTTTTTATACCTGAATTATATCACAGATTCAATAATTAATACTTTCTACCTTGTTAATTTCCTAGTGGTTATCCATAGTACTAGAAGCCAACATAATATCTTGTCCAACCAGTATTTAGTGCAAATCTTGCTTCTCATAGAATTGTGCTAACTCTACTGTTTATACACACACATCATGATTCTTCCTTTCTATACCACTTTTTTTGTTTAGACCTGTCAAAGATGGGCACTCCATTATCTTTAAACCAATTTAGGTGCCTGAACTTGGCAACACAATCCAACACAATCCAGCATTCTACAGTAATAGTGAGTTATCTGAAGAAGTTGTTGACTTTTACAGCTCAACTTATTATTATGGCCCCACATTATATACCTCATTTTTATACTTTTCTGCTGGATGGTTAAGACTGAGATAGAGCAAGACCTATATATCAAAACATGTAGTTTTTGTTTCTGATGAGGTCAGTGAAGTCCCCTCAGGGTTTATCTTGTGATCCTGTACCTTACTCTGTAGATTCTTTGTGTCATCCATGTGGATGAGTCTCGGCCAATGCTTGACCAGTTTGCTTTTTATGAGACCCTGAGAGAAAGTTTTCTCTCCATGTGACTCTCCCCAGGCACACTGTAGATCATTGATCTCATTCTGTGGCTCCATAATCTCCTTGTTCAGAAAATTTGGGGCACAACTGAGTTTCATGATGTTACAGTACAGGTTCACGTATGTCCTGAGTCTTTGATAAGCATATTTTTTACTGAGGTTTTCAAACACAGCCTAATCTTTTCAACTTTGTTTGCTTACTGAACCAGTTTTCTTAGTCCAAAAAAGGATTCCATCTCCAGCATCTAACTCCCACATGCACCCTATACTGGGCCTGCAAACTTATTACCCTTTGGAGGTTCAGCTTCACCCAGGTCCTGAAATATGATAGCCACTAGGCTGAGCCATGAGAACCCCCTCCAGCAATGTGGGGTGCCCAGCAACAGTTCTTCTCTGTGACTGGAGCCTGGGCACTCCCAGGAAGAATATGGCCCATTGGGTTTCCAAGTGGGAATCAGGCAGCAGCTTGGTAGTTCTGCACAAGGTGTGAGGAAGCTTTGTTCCCAAGCTGGTCTATTGGTACATACTCATAGCCACTGCATTTCCCCTACCCCCCCCCCAGCCCCTAGGGAAATATGGGCCATGCCTGATCTGAAAATGATGATCCACCTAGTTTTTTTTTTTTTTATTGTTTGTCTTTTAATTTTTTTTCATGTATTTGGTACAGGATCTCACTGTGCAGCTCAGACTCGCAGTGATCCTCCTGTTTTAAGCCTCCTTAGCACTGGGATTATAGGCACATGCCTCCATACCTGGTTTCAGTGGCTGCCAGCTCACCATGCCCAGGGACTGGACTGGCAGGTACGTGGTGCTGGGGATCAAACCTTGGTCCCTGCACTTGCCCAAGCAGGTGCTTAGTCTGCTGAGCTATCTTGCCAGTCCTACCCCTAATTTCTGCTAGAAACCATCATTTATACTCTACTTCTGGTAAAAACCTACTTCTAAATAACCTTTCTCTATTGGTCTTGGGAAGTAATTGTAAATTTTAATGCAAGATTGGATTACTATTGCATAGTCTTAATTTAAAAGTATACCCTAGTTGAGATGGCTCATTCTGTCAGTGTTTGCTGAGGGACCACAACCAGTCAAGATGACAGCACTGGATTTCAGGGAAGACAGCAGAATGGTAAGCAGCAGAGCAAGAGCCTCTCCGAGATTTGATACTGATACTGGAATATCACAGTGTGAAGAAGAGAAGGAGGAAATGAGGTCCTCAGAGCCCAGGAAGGATCTGAAGCCAGAACTGGAGCCCACATGAAGAATGAAGAGAGAAAGTTCAATAAAGAAGGAAGAGGAGAAGGAGGAGGAGGAGGAGCAAGAGGAGGGGGCAGGCAGCACCTTCTCCTAAGCTTAGAATCACTGCATGAGAGGGGCAGCTCAGATCTGCAGATTGATGGAGACTGCTGGCAATCCCAGAGGCCTCGTGGAGAAGCCAGTGGAGTGCGGCGGTGGATGCAGCCCCTGCCGTGGCTTGTGAG
>PVKA01056169.1:0-10022 GCA_004027165.1 Ctenomys sociabilis
AAAAAAAAAAAACAAAGTGTCCGAAGTTTTCCAGGATAGACGGGGTCACCATATTCTTTTGCTAGTACCTTAAATAGAGAAAAATGGTCAAGCACGAGGGACAGAGGTGTTAGTGGTCTGGAGGAACTCTGGCCCATGATATACTGAAAGGGTGAAAATGAAGAAAATGGCAAACAGTACTAGAAAGGTAACAAAGGGATAGACAAAGAAAAGGTGGCGACGCGGCAATTGCTCGAGAGTCCAGACTCTATCAAACCAAAAGGCCAAATTTTAAGAAACCACACTTAAAGAGACACCAAAGGTCATGGAAACCTTTACACACGACTGAAGTTCCAAATCTCTAAAGGAGACAAAATCCTAACTTGGAGGGCGTCCCACTCCAAGGACACAGAGACGGAAGTCTCCGTGTCAAAGGACAAATCTATTTAACAATTTAGTGGCTGGTTTAGTACTCACTGCTTGCATCAAGAAGAAAATGAGGTTGTATGTTGTAAAAGACCAAGAGACTTCCTGGGGTTGAGAACCTCAGGGCCCGAAGGCTACCCAAGGAGAAAGGGGGCAAAAAAAGAGAAAAGAACGAACAAAAGTGAAACTTAAACAATCGTCGTCATCTGACTAGTTAGGAAATAAGAATTATCAAATTCTCCAGCCAAAGCTAGTGTACCTAGGAAACAAGAATTATTAAATTCTCAAACCAAACCTAATGTACCTAGAAAACAAGAATTATCAAATCCTCAAACCAAACCCAACATACATGAAATGAAACCAAGATGGGACAGGCGAAGAAAAGAACAAACAAAAATGAAACTTAAACAACCGAAACAGCAAACAAAAGTACTTACCACATCAGGCAAGAAGAAAAAAGAAAAATGAGGCCTTAACGGATGCCAGACAAGCCCCCAAATGTTGTAACTCAAAAATCAAATGACAATGGGACAAGTCCAGTAATTTGAAGTGCTTTATTTTAGCTGGAACCCAGCGTCACTCTCTGAGTCCAAAAGAAAGAGAGGAGCCCTGTGTGTAGAAATGAGCAACTATTTAAGCCTAAAAACCGCAAAGGCAGGGGAGGGGTGGGGAAATTTTTGTACAGTGGTGGGGTCATTAATTTAGGTTCATTCCTCTAAAGTTGTAGGGTCATTAGTTCAGTATTGGGTGGGGTGTGGGGTCGCAAGTACACAGAGTTTGCCAAGATCCTCAAAAATAGGGAAGGGGTACAGATGTCCATCAAGATAAGGCTTGGGTCACAGGGGTGAGGGAGTTGGGAGGGGTAGGCACATACAGAACAGGAACACGGCGAGGTTAGAAGGGCAACAAATTGGAGTCAATTTTGTCAGGGTATAACACTTATCATTCTTAAAAGCTAACTAATACTCCATTATACAGAAATGCCACGACTTTTTCAACCATTCCTCATGTAATAGACATCTTGGTTGTTTCCAAGATTTTGCTATCACACATTGTGCTGCTATAAACACTGGTATACATATAACACTATGATATGATGTCTTCAGTTCCTCTGAGAAAATTCCCAGTAGGGGGATAGCTGGTTTGAATGGGATTTCTAGTCCTACTCTTTTGAGGAGTCTCCACACTGACCTTCACAATGGTTGTACCAGTCTACATTCCCACCAGCAGTGGAGAATTGTTCCCTTTTCCCCACAACCTCTCCAACATTTGCTGCTGGTTGATTTCCTTCTGATAGCCATTCTTTCTGGAGTGAGATGGTATCTCAGTGTTCTTTGAACTTGCATTTCACGGATGGCTAGCAATGCGGAGCACTTTTTCATAAATTTATTCGCTTCTTTAATTTTGTCCTCTGAGAAGTGTGTATTCATCTCAGATGCCCATTTCTGAATTGGGTCTTTAAGTTTGAGGGGCCTGTTATATTCTAGTTCTTTATATGTTCTAGAGAGCAGACCTTTGTCTGATTGCTTATTAGTTAGGATTTTTCAAAATTTGTGGGTTCTCTTCTCACTTAGTTGACAATTTCTTTGGATGTGAAGAAACGCCTCAAGAAGAGTTGATCCCAGCTGTTGATTCTTTCAAGTGTTTCACATGTGAACATATGTTTGTTTATGAACTCTTTACCTACCGCTATGTCTTCAAGAGTTCCTCCTACTTTCTCTTCCAGGAGATTTAGTTTCTGTTGTAATGTTTAGATCTTTAATCCATTTTGACTTTAGCTTAGTGCATGGTGATAGAGCTGGGTCAAGTTTTAATTTTCAGCATGTAGAAAGCTAGGTTTACAGGCACAATTTCTTAAGGAGGCTATCTTTCTTCCAGTGAGTATGATTGGCCCCTTTCTTGAAGATCAGGTGGCTGAGTGTGTTTGTAGAGGCCTCTGCATCTTCTAATCTAGTCCATTGATCCTCAGGTCTATTTCGTTGCCAATACGATGTTGATTTTATCGTAGTGGCTTTGTAGTATAATTTCAAGTCATGAATTGTGATGCTTCCTGCCTTGTCTTTATTGGCCAAGACTGCCTTTGCTATTCTAGGTAGTTTATGGTTCCAAATAAATTTTAGGAATGACTTCTCTATGTCTGGGATGTATGTTGGTGGCAGTCTGATAGGGATTGCATTAAATCTGTCCAGAAATTTGGGGAGTACAGCCATCTTCACGACGTTGGTTCTTCTTTTTTCTTTCTGAAATCCTGTATAATCTCTTTTTTTGGTGCTGTAATTTTCCGTGCAAAGATCTTTGACTTCCTTGGTTAAGTGAATTCCAAGGTATTTCATTTTCTGCATTGCTATTGTAAAAGGTATTGTTTCTATTGTTTCCTTTTCAGTGTGCTTGTTATCTGTGTAGAGGAATGCTATTGACTTTTGAGTACTGATTTTGTATCCTGCTGTGCTACCAAATTTCCATATCAGTTCTAGTAGTTTCTTGGTGGAATTTTTGGGGTCTTCCTAGTAAAGTATCATGTCATATGCAAATAGTGATAGTTTAACTTCTTCTTTACCTATTCTCATTTTCTTTATTTCTCCTTCTTTTTTAATGGCTGTTGCTAAGGATACCAAGACTATATTGAATAGGAGGGGTGATAGAGAACATCCTTGTCTTGTACCTGATTTAAGAGTAAAAGATTTTAGTTTTTCCCCATTAGGATTTTTTTTTAATTTTTGTTTTATTGAAGTACAAATATCAATGAGACAGTTTTAAGATACCTTAACAAGATGGATTTGATAGATTAATACATTGCAAACTGTTTTCATAATAATTTGGTATCACATAAGGTGTATACAGGATATTATACTTACAGACATTATTTTACCATATGTCTCTTATCATTAAATAGAGTGCAGCTGTTCGCGTATCTCATTTTTTATACCTTAATTACATCAAAGATTCAATAATTAATACTTTCTACCTTGTTATTTTACTAGTGGTTGTCTATAGTGCTGGAAGCCGACATAATATCCTATCAAAGGACCATTAGTGCCCCATTAGGATTATATGAGCGTTTGCGTTGTCATAGATGGCTTCTATCATGTTAAGGTAGAGTCCATCTATTCCAATTTTCTGTAGGACCTTGAACATGAATGAGGGTTGGACTTTGTCAAAACCTTTCTCTGCATCTATTCAGATGATCATGTGGTTTTTAGATATCAGTCTACTAATATAGTGTATGACATTTTTAGTTTTTTGAATATTGAACCATCCTTGCATCCCTGTGATGAATCCTACCTGGTCATGGTGCATGATCTTCTTATGATTTTCTGTATTCTATTTGCCAGGATTTTGTTGAGTATTTTTGCAGCTATGTTCATGAAGGAGATTGGCCTGTAGTTTTCCTTTTTGGTTGTGTCTTACCCTGGTTTTGGAATCTGTATAATACTTGCATCCAGAAATTATTATGGGAGGACTGTTTCCTTTTCAATTTAAATGAAGACTTTGTGGAGTGTGGGGATTATATCTTCTATAAATTTCTTATAAAATTCATCTGTGAATCCATGATGATCTCGACTTTCCTTTGTCAGTAGGCTTCTCATTACGTTGCGTATTTCGTTGGCTGTTTTTGGCTTGTTCAGAGTTGTTACATCTTCTTAGTTCAGTTTTGGTAATTTGTAACTTTCGAGGAATCTGTCCATTACTTCTTTTTCTTCTATTCTGTGAGCATAAAGATTCTCGAAGTAACTATTAATAATCTTCTGAATTTCCGCTGGGTCTGTGGTGATTTCACCCTTTTCATTCCTTATTCCTTGTACTTGAATTTTCTCTTGCCTCTTTTTGATGAAGGTGGCTAGAGGCTTATGAACCTTATTTAGTTTTTCAAAGAACCAACTTTTTGATTTGTGGATTCTTTGAACTGTTTTTTTCATCTTAATTGAATTAATTTCTGCTATAATCTTTATGATTTCTTCCCATCTTTGCGCTCTGGGTTTTGTTTGCTCTTCTTTTTCTAGTTGTCAGAGGTGCAACATTAGGATGCTAATTTATTTCCGTTTGTTTTCCTAATGTGTGAGTTCATAGCTATGATTTTCCCTCTAAGAACTGCTCTCATCACATCCCATAAATTCCTGTAATCCTGGTTGCATTTTCATTGAACTGTAGATATTGTTGAATTTCTTGTTTAATTTCTTCTGCGACCCATTGATTGCTGAGTAGGGTGTTATTTAGTTTCTGTGAATTTAGCGTGCTTTTTCTGGTTTCTTTTGTCATTTAGTTCCAATTTCATTGCACTGTGGTCAGATAATATGCATGGGATAATTTCTATTTTCTTGCATATACTTACACATGACCTCTAGACTGGTATGTGGTCTATTTTGGAAAATGACTTGTGTGCAGATGAAAAAAATGTGTATTCAGCTGTGATTGGGTGGAACTCTCTGTATACGTCCCACAGGTCTATTTGTTCCAAGCTTTGGTTCAGTTCTGCTATTTCCTTGCTAATTTTTGGTCTGCTTGATCTATCATTTTGAGATAAGGTTCTTGTCACATATCCTGTTCAGATGGTGTTCTTAGACATTACGTTTTTCATGTCCATTAAGATTTATCTTACATAGTTGGGTGCTCCCGTGTTTGGTGCATAGATATTTATGAGTGTTATATCTTCCTCTTAAATTTTTCCCCTGACCAATATATAGTGGCCTCCTTTGTGTTGTTTGATCACTCTTGGTTTGAAGTTGAGACTGTCTGAGAACAGAATTGCTACTCCTGCTTTTTTCTGAGGTGCTGGGGCATGTAGTATTGTTTTCCATCCTTTGACTTTGAGCCTATGAATGTCCTTTTGAGTTAAGTATGCTTCTTGTACACAGTATATTGTTGGATTTTGTTTCCTAATCCATTGTGCCAGTCTATTTTTCTTAATTGGAGAATTGAGTCCATTTACATTGATGGTTATAATTAAAATGTGCTGACTTATGTTTGTCATATTTACCTGGTGTTGCTTACTCCTTTGTATCCTGTGTTTAATTGTCTGTCCTGCTTAGTGCGTTCCTTCCATTCTCATTTATGGAGTTTGGGTCATTTGGTCTCTCTCTAGAACATCTTTCAGCAACCTGTTAAAGGATGGCATTGTCATCATGAAATTCTTTACTTGTTCTTTGTTGAGGAAGTATTTCTCTTCCCCACCAAACTTGAAAGAGAGTTTTCCAGGATGTAATAGTCTGGGCTGGAGTTTGTTTTTGTGTAGGACTTGAAGAACTCTGCTCCATGCTCTCCTTGCCTTCATTGTTTGTGTAGAGAAGTTGGATATAATTCTGATGGGTTTTCCTTTGCACGTGACCTGCTTCTTCTCTCTAGCAGTTTTCACAATATTATTTTTGTGTTGGATTTCTGGGATCTTAACTATTATATGTCTCAGTGTGTTTCTACTTGGGTTGAAGTTGATTGGTGTTCTGTATGCTTTGGAGACCTGAATATTGGATTGTTTCCTCATCTTTGGGAAGTTTTCTGCAATTACTTCTCCCCAGATTCTTTTTATATCATTTGTATTGACTCCTTCTTTCTCAGTGATACCAATTATTCTCACATTGTTCATCCTGGCATCATCTTGCAGGTGATGTATTATTTTTTCCATCATTCTCATTGTTTTGAAGAAATCCTTTCTCATCTTTTCACTAGCCGCAGTGGCATCTTCAAGATTTGAAATTCTGTCTTCGCTGTCACCCAAACGGTTTTGTAGACTCGTGATTGATATTTTTAGTTCTTCTATATCTCTTTAACTGTGTTTCATGTGTTCTATTTCTTTTCTGTATTGCTCATTCAAGGAATCCATCATATTTCTGATCTCCTCAATTTTTTTGTCCATGTCTTCTTTAGTGCTAGTTATTAATTCTTTTTCTGCAGTGTTTCTTCCAAGTTGGGTCTCCTCTGTATATTTCCAGACTTGCTCTGTATTTCAGAGCCTATGATTTCAAAGAATTCTTTTTTTTCAAAGAATTCTTTTTTGACTTCAGAAATTATTTCTGCTTTCAGTTCCTCATGATCTTTCTGCTGTTGTGTCTTTGCTTCAGATGCTGTTAATTCGTATGTTTCAGCTGGAATAGTGCTCTCTGCACTTGTTCTGGGTGAGCATTGTTTTTCCACCCAATGTTTCTTGAATTCATTCTTTATTTAAGATACTATATATTCAGATATTTCTTTTTTAATTCAGGAAATTACTTCTCATTTTATTTCCTCTATACATTTCTGCTGTTCTTCCTTTGCTGCTGTATCTGTTAATTCATTCATTGCAGCAGAGCTAGTGTCTTCTGCTCTTACTGGTGGACTCAAAGTCTGGGATTGTGTTTTTCCCCTTGTCTTTGTCATTCTGTATAGCACTGACCTTTGACCTTTGGTGTAGTTCTTTGGTGCAGCTATAACGTTAGCTTGTTATGAGATTCAGGTGCCAGTCTATTAAGTTTGAGATTATCCAGGTATGCCTATCCTGGATGTAGCTGTTGTGTCCAGTTCCTTTTTGCTGTAGCTCCTGTGGTTTCCTTCTTTTGGTTCTCTGTTCAGGTGAGCATGAGACGAATTGGGATGCAGAGCAAGTAATAAAATTTTGCACTGTGTTGGCTGGCTTTGGGGCGTGGATCCGGAGAATTGCAAGAGTCAGCCCTCCTGTGTCAGGCAGGTCGCTCTCTAGGTGGACAGGTCTGGCCTTTGGTGGGTCTTCTGGGCTCCCAAAAGGATAGTGGGTGATCTTATTCACCAGGTAGGCTGTACGGGGTCAACTAGCCTGTGCGGAGTCCGGGTATACAGGCCAGAACCCGAGAAGGCTGGGAAAGGTCCCTCTGGCGCAGCGGGCCTGGAGCCCTCACCCACAGTCCAGGCTGCGGTGGGATTCCGGCCGTGGGGTGGGGCCAGGGATCGCTGATAAATGTCCCTCCAAACTGGCAGGCATGGAGTTCTCATTCTAGACCAACCTGCATTGGGTCTGGGGCTGTGGGGTGGGACCAGAAATTGCTGGGTAATGTTTCTCTGGCACAGTGGGCCTGAAGCTCTCATTGGCCAAGGGGCATGGGGGGCATGGAATCCCTGGGAAATGTCTCTCTGGCACACCGGGCCTGGAGTTCTACACTCACTGAGCTTTGATGCCCAGAGAATCGGGGAAATTCCCACTCGCTCAGTGGGCTTTAGGGCAGGGGATCCAGGGAGGTGCTGGTGAGTGGGTCCGGAGGTTACAGGCCAGTCACTGGCCTGGAGGGCTTGGCGGGGGGGGGATCCGGGTAGTGCGAGTGGGAAGAAGCCAATGGCTCTCCCACAGACTCACCACACACTCACTGATCTGGGAAGCCTGGTGAGTCCTGCAATTTCCCACTCACTGGGAAAGATTGGGGCGGGATCCAGGAGGCCGCTGGAGTCAGCACTGTCTCGGGAGGTCTCTGGGGCTGGGCGGGCGCAGGCGGGATCAAGGAGGATGGCGGAGTCGGCAACGCTGTCTCGGGCAGGTCTTGTCATTGATTTATTGAGAGCTCTTATATCTCCTTGGTTCAGTTTTGGTAATTTGTACCTTTTGCGGAACCTGTCCATTTCTTCTGTGTCTTCTATTCTGTGAGTATAGATACTTGAAGTAACTATTGATAATCTTCTGAATTTCCAGTGGGTCTGTGGCGATTTCACCCTTTTCATTCCTAATTGCATGTACTTGAATTTTTTCTTTCCTCTTTATGAGAAGGTTGGCTCGAGACTTATCAACTTTATTTAGTCTTTTTGATTTGTGGATCAAATCAACTTTTTGATTTGTGGATTCTTTGAATTGTTTTCTTCATCTCAATTGAATTAATTTCTGCTCTAATCATTATGATTTCTTCCCATCTTTGTGCTCTGTGTTTCATTTGCTGTTCTTTCTCTAGTTGTCAGAGGTGCAACATTAGGGTGCTAATTTGTTCCCGTTGTGTTTTCCTAATGTGTGAGTTCATAGCTATGATTTTCCCTGTAAGAACTGCTCTCATCACATCCCATAAATTCTGGTAGGTTGTGCTTGAATTTTCATTGACTTGTAGATATTTTTGAATTTCTTGTTTAATTTCTTTTGTGACCCATTGATTGATGAGTAGGGTGTTGTTTAGTTTCCATGAATTTAGTGGGTTTTTCTGGGGTTTTTTGTCATTTGCAGTTTCACTGCAGTCTGATCAGATAATATGCATGTGATAATTTCTATTTTCTTGTATATACTTACACATAACCTCTGGACTAGTATGTGGTCTATTTTGGAAAATAACCCGTGTACAGCTGAAAAAAATGTGTATTCATCTGTGGTTGGGTGGACCTCTCTGTATATGTCCACCAGGTTCATTTTGTTCTAAGCTCTGGTTCAGTTCTGCTACTTCCTTGATAATTTTCTGTCTGGTTGATCTATCCTTTAGAGATAAGAAGGAGTTAAGATCTCTTCTTAAGATTGTCGTCCTAGATATTAGGTTTTTCATGTCCATTAAGATTTGTCTTACATAGTTGGATGCTCCTGTGTTTGGTGCTTAGATATTTACGAATGTTACCTCTTCCTCTTGAATTTTTCCCCTGACCAATATGTAGTGTCATTCTTTGTGTCATTTGATCCTTCTAGGTTTGAAGTTGAGACTGTCTGAGAACAGAATTGCTACTCCTGCTTTTTTTCTGACATGCTGTGTTTGTAGTATTTTTTACCATTCTTTAACTTTGAGCCTATGAATGTTCTTTTGAGTTAAGTGTGCTTCCTATATACAGCATATTGTTGGATTTTGTTTCCTAATCCACTGTGCCATTCTATTTCTCTTAATTGGTGAATTGAGTCTATTTACATTGATGGTTATAACTGAAATGTGTTGACTTATGTTTGTCATGATATTTACCAGGTGTTCTTTACTCCTATGAATCCTTTGTTTAATTGTCTGTTCTGTTTAGTGGGTTCCTTCCATTCTCATGCATGCAGTTCTGGTCATTGTGGTCTCTCTCTAGAACATCTTTCAGCAACCTGTGTAGGGATGGCTTTGTCATCATGAAATTCTTAAGTTGTCCTTTGTTGTGGAAGTATTTTCCTTCTCCATCAAACTTCAAAGAGAGTTTTTTTTTTTTCCATTTATTTTTATTTTATTAAAATACAAATGTCAATCAGATGGTTTCAAAACACCTTAACCATACAGAGTCGATGAATTAATACATTGCAAACTGTTTTCATAACGTTTTGGTATTGTACAAGGTGCATGCATGATATTATATTTACAAGTTTTTTTATAGCTGAATTATATCAAAAATTCAATAATTATTTACCTAGTGGATGACCACAGCACCAAAAGCTGACATAATATCCTGTCAAACCACCATTAGTGCAGATCTTGCCTATCATAGAATTATGTGGAAGCACAGCGTTATCTATCCCAACTGTACTGTCTATACACACACATCATGATTTTTTCTGTCTACAACCCTTCCTTTGTCTACACCTGTCAAAAGTGGGCACTCCATTGACATTCAACTACCTTAGGTGCTTGAACTCGACACCACAATCCAACACAGTCCAGCATTCTGCAACCATAGGGAGTTATTCAAAGAAATTGTCGACCATATCCATTTACAGCTCAGCTTAATATTATGGGCTCACGATGTATACTTCATTT
>PVKA01056170.1:0-10031 GCA_004027165.1 Ctenomys sociabilis
AGGAAATTGGGCTAGGCAGGAGCCCGGCAGCCTCCAGGCTCCCCAGCGCTGACTGCTCTTAGGGTAAGAAGCCACAATCTCATGTGGGTGCCAGGAAAGCCAGGCCCGGCCCATGTGTCTCCTGCTGGTTCCCCTGCAGCCTGTGGCAGAGGCACTCAGACTCTAGAGACAGCCCTCCTGCTGCACTGGACTGTGCTGAGGAGCCTAGAGCACGGAGCAGCTCCTAGAATGTTCCTCTACCATTGTTACAGCACATGTGTATGCTAAATGGTCGGGCCTTGTAGTATATACTCCTTTTAATATTTAAACAGCATCACCAGGGAGTCCCTTTGCCAAGTTTGATTAAAAAATACAGTGAATTTTGCTGCTGAGGGCTGCCCAATGGAAAGGCAGCTCTTAAAGCTATGACAGCGTGTGCCCATCCACCTCATTCACAAATTTGGCACCCTTGACAGTTGGCTGTTCCCAAAGTCAAAATGATCCCTACAGGGAAGTGCCCTGAGTGCAGCTGGATGCTCAGGGAAGGGACCTCAGAGCCTCTGCTGGACACGGCCGGGCCCAGGAGGAGAGCACGGGGGCAGGGACTAATGGCAGCGTGTCTTATACTGTCATAGATTTTGAAAAATTTAAAGCTCGATCCTATACCAGTGGCAGTGTGGCTTTTACTGAGGCGAACTTTTAAAGTTAAAATATTCAACATGTATCATGTCACTGTCTCCACATTTCTGGGCTCAGTGCGGGGAAGCTGCCTGCTGCCCAGACCCCTTTCCCCTGCATGCCCTGTCACTCCCTGAAGCCAAGCTGGCAGTGAGGTTGGGGTCTCTGAGGCCCAGCAGTCAGCAGGCACCTGAGCTTTGTCATAGCCTATCCTCAGATGTCATCAAAGTAGCTAAAAGCCAAAGAAATCCCCCGAAGGATAAAAAGAAGAAAGAGGGGTGAGATGCGGCTTCATCCTGGATTTCAGAGCTGGACGATGACCCCAGGGCACACAGTGTGGTCCAGTTCCAAGTCCTGTTGTTCACAGATGAGGACTTGCAAGCCCAGCACCCTGTGGGGCGAGCTGTCACCTTGGCCACCTCTTGTCCCAGTACTGCAGCCCACAGACTACTGTCTGGGGTTCCTCTAGGAGCCTCTGAGTGCTTCCAATACAAGAATTAAAATGACACTGGGAGGCCAGGGTGCTTAGCAGGATAGGCTCTGTGTGTGTCCTCTGCCTCCCAGCTGTGTGGCCCCCGGCCAGGCCTCCTCTGAGCCTGTCACTTCTGAAGAAGGAAGCTAGCTTTCTGTCTGTACCCCCTGACAGTTTCTCTGAGGGTAAATCTGGTGTGAAAATTCCTTGCTAACTGAAAATGTGCCATTACACACTTGGATACAAAATCTGGGTGCAGAGTGGGCACTAGGAGGTTTCCGCATGTGGCAAGGTCTCTGTCATGACCAAGAGGTCTCCATGCTTCTCCCTGGATGCAGGCTTGGGAAGTGAGCCGGGTGTGGTCGCATGCTCTGGTCCAGTCCTGGGTGCCTCTATGCACCTCTCCTGTCTGCACCTTCATCTCCACACGAGGATGGCATCTGACTTGTGAGATGATATGAGGATGGTGAAGCAGCATGTGCAAGGTACCTGGTCGGTGCATCCGCAAGTGCTTCAGTCACTAGAGCTTGAACTCTTCCTGGTCCAGATAAGGAGCAAGACAGCAGACCATATAGCCAGGCCTCCTTGGGTCTGACACAGCCTGGGAACACAGCTAGGTCATCCATAGTTTAGAACAAGGTAATGGATCCATTTTATAGAGGAAGAAAGCAAAACAAACAAAAATAACTCACTCCCACCCCAGTGTGCTCATTGTCTGGGGCTGGGCTACTGCCCTAAACGTATTAGCAGGAGACAAGACCTACAAATTCTTTTAACTTTGTGTTGAGTGAGCTATCATCATGCTAACTTGACCTTTGAAATTTTTACTTTTAGTAGCACATGTACACAGTACAGAATGATTGCATTTCTCTTAGGGAGAAATGGGGCAGGCACACGGAATGCATCTTCATTCTTTTTAAGGTCCTGACCCTCCCTTCCCTCTATCTCTTGTTCTCCTTGTTTGCAAGAGATTTTAATTTCACACAAAGAGAGAGGCCCAGGAGAAGAAGGGACAACAGAGAAGTGCTCAGACAGGCTGGCCTGCCACTTTCGTAAAGAGTGACCTGTGGAGGATGTCCCCGTGCCACCATGGCCCGTTTTGGAGTGGTGGATTTGGGGCTCTGTCAATACACAGACACAGCAGAACCTAAGACTCATGACCCTCTGATGAGTTCAGTCTTCAGCTGTGTGCCTCATTCACTCTGTCAACACCCGCTGAACTCCTACCATGTGGTGGCCCCTGTGTTTGGCAGTCGAGATAGATCAAGGAATAAAGCAGATGCAGTGGCTGCCACAGCCATCGTAGGATCTAGCTGAGCAGACTGAAAGCCAAGCAGGTAGACAGATGGGTAAAACAAGATGACCCAGAGCTACACATCGCATGAGCTGCAGCAGGGCTAAATGCAGTAATGCTGCTCTCCTGAGGGCCTCCTGCGATGCCTTCAGCATCAAGGTAAACCTTCGCATTTTGCCCTTGTGGATGAAAGCTGCCTGAAGGCCACATCCTTTCCCATCAAACTGGTTTCCTAGCAGAAACCTCCCCGCAGCCATCCTAGGAATCCATAGGATCACTGTTGAGACCTTGGTATACCGCATGATATTCTGCAACCCCCAAGTGACACTCAGAAGTGTGGGGACCAGAGGAGATGGAGCAGTGCAGCTCCAAGGCCCATCTCCTGCTGCTGCAGCCTCCTTCTCTGGGCCAACCATGCCCGAGGTCCCACAGCCACTGGCTGTGGCTCTGGGTGAGACAGGCCTTCCTCCATCAGCCAGATGCTGCCTGGCTCTTCTGCCTCCAATGGTGGCACTGCTAATAAACAGCCACACTGTGGCCATATTTCCTGGTCCCTGCCAGAGGGTGCTTTACTGGGTGAAATGAAGTCCTCTTAGCACACCACACTCCTCATTTCCCCTCACAGACTGCTTAATTAGGCCTTCTCTTCAGGTGACCTCACCCTGACAGAATGAGGAGGTGAGCAGCAAATGGATCACTGACCTCTGCGGTGGCTACTGTGGGCTTGGGGTTTTTATCAGATTTGACTGTCAGAAGTTAGGACAGTACATGAAATTCATGGACAGCTTTGGCTCATCATCTTCTGCAGAGGAGTGGGCTGTGTAGGTGGTGAACACCCTGCCTGCAGGGAAGAAAGGGGGCAAATGCAGGTTGAGGCACCAACAAGCAGAGGCTGCCTGTTTCTTCCACCCAGTCTCATTGATTGCTTTATTTCTCCTCTTCAGTGTGTTAATTTTTTCTACTTAAGCAAATATCACAGCATCTAGCACTTTCCAAGCATGCCATTCCCTCATCCTGTCTTCCAGAGAAACATGGTTTTGTGCTGCTGAGGTCCAGCCCAGCACCACCTGGCATGGAACTCAGTGTCTCTAGGTGCTCAGTGAAGGGCTGCTGGGCCGAATGGGTAAGGGCTTTGCACAGGATGAACTGCTGGGAGGGGCAGCTGGCCACTGGCCTTGAGCATGTCCTACTTTCTCAGCACAGGTGGATTTCCGTTGCCCAGACGAGCTCACAGCCTTTGCCGTCCACTTTGTGGTGGTCCCGACCGAGCAGGGTTTGCAGCTGTCTTTGTCATCTAAGTCAAATGATGGGAGTAGGAGAAAACAGGGCCCTCAAGGAGGTGCACACTCCCATTGCTGTGTTACTGAAGATGGTATCAGTGGCACTGGGCAAGGAGCGGAGTTGAGGACAGCTAGAGCTAGAGCAGATGCTTGTGCCTCAGGCTCTCATTGGAGCGCTGTATGTGCTGCCTAAAGGGCAAAAGAAACCAAAGTATCCATTGACAGGCAAGTCAGCCAAACATACACACCTACACGGAAGCAGTACTGAGCTTGAAAAGGAAGGAGATTGTGACACAGGCTGCAGTGCAGATGAGCCCTGAAGCGTCGAGCTAAATGAAATAAAAATAAGTCAGATGCAGAAACACTAATATTGTTGTAATTCTGCTTATGAAATGCTTAGAGCGGTCAGAGTCACAGAGGTAGAAAGTGAAGTTGTGGCTGCCTGTGGTTGGAGCAGCTGAAGGATGAGTACAGGGTTTAATTTGGGAAGGCGAAAACATTTGGAGACAGGAGGCTGTGACGCCAGTTTAATCGGTGGATGTGCTCACCACCACTCCGCTTTGCACCATAACCAGTTAGATGGTAAATTGTGGTAAAATGTGGTAAAATTTTACCCCATTTTTTAAAATAAAGTTTACCTTGATTGGTGGCACACAGGGCTGGCTATAGGCCGTAAAGCTTCTTGGCCTGGGAGTCAGCCAGCACGAATGCAGATGCCTGTAGTAGCCAGAGGTGCTCCACAGGTGCTCGAAGCCCTGGCGCCCTGCTCTCCATCTGCACTATGATGTGAGAGTTGCAGGGTGCTCCAGCTGCACCAGGCTTCCGCGCTCGAAGCCCTGCTCTGCCACCACGTGCCCTGCCAGACATTCTGAGGAGGTCAGCTTGGCTCTGCTCTTTATTTTTTCCATGACCAAGGTCACTCAGGCAGAGGCTGGTGCCTAGAGTGGGCGTTGTCAGGGGAAAAGAACAAGAGGAGGCGGAAGCCAGCGAGGACGCTCACCTCCCACAAACTTAACTTCACACTTCCCACAGAGGGGAGGAAATGAATGTTGCTGGTGCTGCTAAGCAGCTGCCCTGTGCCCTGTTCCTTCATCCCAACGTGAGTGCTCACTGATTCCCAGAACCCCAACAGGTAAGGCAGGTCGCGCTGAAATCTGTGTAAGCTTCCAGGTCACACAGTGATGGGAATTGAAGACGATGCAGCTGTCACGAGTCCGTCTGCAGCTCTTCAGGGTTTTAGTGCAAGAATTTTACAATGAGAATAAATTAAATGAGTAGTGAATACCCCCCAGACAGTGGACAGGTAGAGAAGTCAAAAGGAAAATCAGAATAAAGCAAGATTACAATACATGTCTTAAAAAATGACGCAACGTGCTTATTGTTTTTGATCTTGCCCTGTAATGGAAAGGAGGGTCACACCGAGCAGACATCCCTGTCTCAGCCCCACAGCGTGTCATTAGGAAGGCTTACATGAACATGGCCTGCCAGGGGTCAAGGCGTCTCGGAAACTGTCTCTGTTTTACAAACAACACAATGATACTTGGAGCATAGTGTGACAATGCTGCCAACCTCCAGTCACGTTGCGGGCTCCCCCAGAAAGGCAGGTGCTCGCCATGAGACAGGCACAATAGTCCACAGTGATTTCAAGAGACAGCATGGCCCCTGCATGTGGTGTTATGTTGCTTGCTTTGTGATAAGGTGGAATGCAGACCGGGCAAGGCCAAGTCTGCCTTGCAACTCAACTTCTCTCTTCTGTTTCAAGGGCAGACTCCTTGCTTAACACTCAGTCCTATCTTTCCTGGTTGCTGATTGACTTTTCTAGTGAGCAGCTGTTTGTTTATTTACTTGTGTTTGAACTCATGGCAGCAAGCTGAGGACAAGTAAGTTTCTTTCAAAATAATACCCAGGACTGCATTCTGCTTTGATGCTGGCACTTTTCCCTGAAGGTCTCGGGTCCCTCGGCAGTTTGCCCCATTCGTCCACTGGTCACAGGATGACATACTGTTCTGTACACCAGGAAGCCAGGGTGAAGCAGACGGGCCCTATCACTGCTCGGGATGAGTTATCTGCTCTGTTATGTGGTCATCCTTTTGCTGAGAAATGTCTGAGATACCAACTGTCCTTAGGTAGACAGGAAATCCATCAAACTAGTTCTGGGTCATTCTCTTGAGTTGGGAGATGATGGAGGGAAGGAACACTACTTGTTACCCCACTGGGTACAAATGTCAGGCAGGTAATGAGCTTGGCTCCCACCTATGCTGGTGGCCTTGTCAAGTCACCTAATGTCCTCCAGGCATGGATCCTCTGCTGACAAAGGAAAGGGGCTGACCACTCAGCAGTACTAATGGCCCAGCCTGGTACTGGTACGTGACTGAGGAATCTGGAACTGCCACTTAGTATTAACTGCTACATTTGCTGTCTGGTCTTCATGAACGCACTCTTGCTATGACAATGGTTCTGATGCTTTGCTTCCAGCCAGGTCTCTGGGGAGTGGACAGGCCAGCAGGTGCCTTCTGGAGTCTCAGTGTGTATGAACAGTGGAGGCAAACGTTACCGTCATGTGGGAAGACTTGCTCTTGTGATTGATCCACAGGATGTCAAAATCAAAGCTAATGGTGATAACTTTTATCAAATGAATCCCAAGAGAAAATCTGCTGGTGTCCCCTTACCTCAGATGCTTTCTGGAAGTTTCCTGGGTACAGCTGATTATTGTACTTGCTGGGTAATAGTGTAATATTTGTTGCCTGGCTGAATAAAGTAGGGAATGGATGATTGTGCTATTTTAAAAGATCTGTGCACCTTGTTCTCCACCCAACCATGGGATCCACGGGTGCACGAGAGGTGACTGCCCTCTCCTCTTTTTCCACTGGCCTGGCTACTGCTTTATACACAGTGCATAGTCAGCATGTGGTTTGCTATTTGCAAACTCCCCAAATACTCACTGATCTTTTTTCACAAATGCCCACTTCATGGATCTTAATTATTTGGACTCCATTTCTATTCATTTTAAAACACTACTAATTATTTTTCTCCTCCCAAAGAAGTCTTGGCATTTCCTTGCCCTGCAAGTCTTGCATCTTCTCTGTTCACCTAAAGATTCAGTCATTCTTCCATGTCTTCCTACACCATGAGTCCTCAAAGTGCGTGCAGTGCTCCCTCTTGCCATTTCTGAGTGTTTCTCAGCCCCCTGCCCCATCAGCCAACATGACTGCTTGTGTCGCATCTCCTGAGCGCCAGGCACTAATTACAGTGGTCGAGTACCGTAGGAAATGAGACAGGGTTCTGCTTCATGTAGTGTGCGTTCCAGCAAGGGACCAGTGTCAGGAATAAGACAGACATCCAAGCCTAGTCCAGGGACGGAGCTCAGCTCTTGTACCTGCTGGGTTTCAGGATGGACTAACATATGTAAAAAAGAAAGCAGGGCAAGAGAATAAAGCTCGAGGAGCATTTGGGGACCAAAGCTTTAGAAGTGTTTCCCACTTTTATAATTGGGATTGAATTAAAGGACACAGTGGGAGAGAAATAGGAAAATGAGCCACAGATCTGTTGCCAGGTCTCTGGGTGGGGAGGGGCATATCTTTTGAGGCGTAATTAAGCCATGACCACACAATGTAGTCAATTGTAAGTATTTTATACATTACAGATGTCTTGGAGAGCGATTGGTTTCATGGAAGGGATTGGTGGCAAATGTATAAAAATATGATCACTCACTTGTTCCATTTCTGATTTTCCACATGGAACAGATGCTCTTAATTGTCTCATGGTCAACCCAGAATTATAAAAGTCTGAGAAGATTAGAGGGAGAATAAACTGCTACTTATATCTTTTCTCAGCAGCATTGGAAACCATGTGCTGCTCATAATAACTCCTGGGAACTATTTGGTCAGTAAATGCTTCAGCTGTAATTAAAAGGGCATTTCCTTGGTTTTAATTTCTTTTAATTAATTAAAAAAATATGTCATCTGGGTATGGGTGGTATAGTCCCTTCCTAGAAATGAGAAAATAGTAGTTTTGAAACCAAGAAGCAGTGATTCTCTTCCAAGGCATGTTCTGAGCCCCAGGCATGCTGGGAAACTCTGGCCACCTTGGCTGTGGAAGTGCTGCTCAGCGTGTCTTCTCACGCAGTTTCCAGTGTGCTGAACCCTGGTGAAATGCAAATGTGCTGAAAGTTGTGGCATGTGACCTCAGAACCCTTCTTGTAGCCCCAGCGAATGAGCTTTGGAAAATCTGGTGGTATAGTGGTCCTTAGCAGCCCCTCCCTGCATCCATGGGGTGGCTCCCTGCTGATGGTAGACAGAGCTGAGACAGAAGTCAGAAGAATCCCAGCCTGCTGGTTCCTGGACTCTGCTTATGGAAGAGGTGACATGTGGGCCTCCCTCACCAAAAAACATGTTGGTCTTGAAGCTAGATGCTCAGGGACACTTTTCTCTTCTTCTTCTTCTTCTTCTTCTTCTTCTTCTTCTTCTTCTTCTTCTTCTTCTTCTTCTTCTTCTTCTTCTTCTTCTTCTTCTTCTTCTTTTTTTTTTTGACAAAACTGGGAATTGAACTCAGACCCTTGAGCTTGCCAGGCAAGCACTTATTCTACTGAGCTATTTCCCTGGACCCCTCAGGGCCACTTCTTAGCCTGGTGTAGCTGGCTTTACTGCTTTGAGCAAGGCATGAACCCTCCTGAGCATCTCTTTTCCACCTGCGCAATGGCTACGCAGCTCCTGGTGACACTTGCCCTACCAGTGATCGCGTGCTGCACTGACTGTGGATGCTCAGCATGGGGCCAGCAGGGCTCTACTCTAGGAGACAAGATAGGAAATGTCTTAGAGCTTGGGGACCAGAGTTATTGCTGCCAGTGCTCACTCTGCTATGACCCCAGGGAAGAATCAGTCTAGGCAGCAGAGAACTGAATAGGTGAGGTTGCTGTCAACAACACAGAACTAAATAGGTGTGGCATGTGCTAGTAAAACTTTATGTACGAAAACAGTCAGCTGGTGGGAATGGTTCCCAGGCCATAGTTTGCATAGTCTGGGGCATGTGCAGGGTCTTATACAGAGCATAGTACATCTGTCCCCATGGGATTGATTTAGTTCACATTTCAATGTATACCTGCAGAAACTGAGGCACAAGATGTTAAGAAATGTGTAAGGCAACATCATCGATGGGCAGGCCCAGGGATTGTGCTATACCCTGAAACCCTAAGCTCATTTCCTTAGACATCACAAGAAGTAGGCTAGGAATTACAGAGGAATATGCACATGGATGCAGACCCCTCTGCTCGTGGGCTGCAGGAGGCAGTTTGCGGGAAAACTGTACCTTATCTAAGCCATCACACACACACACCCCCACCGTTGCCTCTGTTCTGCTTCTACACCTGCTTTACCTTTGTGCTCAGCAGTACCCTGAATTTCTAATTCAAAGAAATCACTATTTTTTCCGGAAATGACCAAAGTCTACCTGCAGTCCATAGCACACTGCAGTGACAATGTGAACGTGCTAGAAGCTTCTGTGCTGGAGTCCCGGGATGCCACAGACTGGAAGCGAGCAGGAAGCCTCAGAGCCTTGTTCCACCCAGTGTAAATGATTTTTTAATAAAAAATAACCCTGTGCACATTGACTTCTGTTTTTCTTCCTAAGTGGAGTAAAACTAGCCCTAGAGTCAAGTTTGAAATTATTTTCATAATTTTGGGTAATTAAGACACTTCCCAGACCTCATTAGCAAAAGCCCAAAATAGAATAATTGCCACATAATTAGTGATTGCCACGGCCTCAGGGCTCGGAGGGCTTGTGGTTTTCTGGATCTGGAAGTGCAGGGTCTCACTCAAGTAGATCTGGGTCTGGGACACTTTGGGTCTTCGCAGCGTCCCTTTCCCGAGGTGTTTGTTTCAGTCTCATGGTTTTATCCCCCAAGCCACTGTGCCTTCCTTGAGCTCCTTACATTCAGTGTCTTTTTGACTTGCATGTGATGGCTCTCTGGCTGGAGTCTTTTTCTAAAAGAGAATAATAATAATAATAAAAATCTGCAGAATTTCAAAACAAGATGATAGGAAATCATCATCAGTGGGTGTTACATTGCATGTGGTTATCTTCAGAGTATTTAAGATTACCAGATACAGGTATGTAAAATTGATCAAACAAGTAAGAATTAAATGTTTCTTTCAATAAACATAGAAATTAGTGTATAATTATCTTAGGTATTTGTCTATCTATTCCTTCTTTTATCTTAGAGCTCTAAGGCTGTTGCTGTCCTGGTCTCTATCAACTGTGGCATATTCTTTCTCTGTGGAAGCCCAGGCCAAATGCCACGGGAACAGGAGTCCCTGCCCTCTGCAGACAGCAT
>PVKA01056171.1:0-10022 GCA_004027165.1 Ctenomys sociabilis
TACTAATAAAGGTGATGTTTTGTAAAAATATAATATGAAAGGAGGACTTATTAATGAGGGGTTGCATAGTTTATAAAATGTATGCGTTGAAGTTCAATACTAATAACAACAGTATTTAATTTAGTACAGAAAATATATTTAAGTATTCTGGAATATGATTGCATATTTAAAGTACTTTTTACTTGGCAGTTGTCAGTTTGAAAGATTTATATTTTCTTATTTGAGTTTTTGTGCAAATGCTAAAATAATTCCAAGCAAAGTTATATACTATATAAGGCTGAAAATTTTAATCATCTAATGTTTACAGACTGGAAAGAGCTACTAAATAAATTTTTAGTGTTTCCATACTGAGGAAAGCATTGAAGAAGGCAATAAAGTTACACAAAAGTTGTTTATCTGATTATAGTTACATATGATCTGGTGATTTACATGGGCTTTGGCACCAAAGTTTCATGACTCACTGGATAAATTACTTTGTCTTATTTACATCAACTGTTTGAATCACAATTTTCTAGCATACCATGTAGGTGTAATGAACCAGTCCCAAATTGTGTCTGTGAGAAAAACAAAATGTAATATAAATAAAATCATTAGTTATTACAAACACAGTTGGTATTAGAAATTGCAAAAACAGAACTTGTATTCACTAAATGTACTACTCTATGCTCTTAAGTGTACAGATATGGACAATTTATTAGCATTTGTTATATTTAAGGTTAATAATTTAATACAGTTGTGCCACTGTCATGTAGTGAACATGATATAAATCTATTCCTATCTTGACCTACTAAATTTTCTATTTAGTTTTCCATCTTCCCTATAGCTAATAGGTGCAGATCAATCCCACTTGAAAATTGATGAGCACTCATTTATTTAAGATTTTTAGCAATTATATAAAAAGGCTCTGATTCCTTCATTAAACTTTAGAAGAGCAATAAGTTTTATTTTGTGAGCCCATTGGAATTCTCAAGCAGCAAGTGTACCATAAGTAGTAATGTGGTCAGTATAGGTCAGTTATTATAGCTAATGATAGTTTCCCAAATATAAAATTTTTCTATTTAAAATTGAGTTGAAAAGCAAAGGAGTGCAGTCAACATAAAGATCAGAATTTAAAACATAGAATTGAAGAAACAAGTGAAGATGAAGTATGATCTGTAATGAATGGCATGTCACAATTTTCCAAATACATAAAGATAATTAGAAGCTTATAGACCAATATATTCCAATGAAGCAACTGTTTTATATCCATAACTGTCTTGAGTTTTTCTCAGAAAAATCTATTTCCTAAAGAGAAATCTGACACAAAATTCCCAGAAATATATTCTAGATTTTGCAGAACAGGCTGACCACATCACCTTCTCTGTTCTGTCCAGTGTAAAGTCAAATTTCAGCAAAATTAAAGTATATGTTGTTTTTCACTTCAGAATGAACCATCAACTCTAAAATGTAGCTACTTGTGGTCATAAAAGATTTCCTAGAATCAACTTCAAAAACAAGGTGACTTTCAATATTGAGATAATTCCAGTACATGTGTAGTTTATCAGCCCTTTGAGATGCAGAGGTTTGTAAGTAATTCTGAGACAGAAAGGGAGGCAGGATAAAAGTGCTTCTATATCTTACCAATCTCTGAGGACAGAGGAAGTATTATGTAATAAAACATTCATTAAGCCATGCATATTCTTTGCAACAGGTATTACAACAAAATTCTAGTTTTTGTTTGTCTTTTATATAAAGTCTTACACTTATTTAAACAAAGAATTTATGTCATAAATTGCTATAAAATGGTCTGGTCCTGATAGTATTTTTCAAACTCTAGTGAGAATATCTATTGTTTTCAGAATATCTATTGCATGAATTGCATATTTCAAATCCTCCAAATAATGATGTGTATAGTTTCATTACTTTGTAGGAAATGAAGTTTTGAGATGAAATGGAATAGGCTCATGTAAGAACCCATGAATTTCAGTAGTGGTGCATTCTCATCTCTGTAGTTCAAAATAGAGTACAATAGCCACAGTATTCTAGTGACACATATTAGAGTTCAAAAAGCCTCATACAAAACACTGATGGGATGAATAGTAATAAAGTTATCTGAATGTTACAATGTGATTATCAAATCTGTACCTAATGTGAACACCACCATCACCAAACAGGGTGAAAAGTTTAAAGGCAATATTATGGAGAAATAAATAGCAGAGGAAGCTATAACTAAATAGGCTATCAATGTTCAGAGTGTCAAAAATCATATTCTATAGAAGTGTAGAAATATTTCACCTGCTGAAAAAAGTAAATGATGATTTCATAAAGTTTGATTGTTATAAAAGATAATGTGATTGAAAGCAAGAAAATCACTTCTAGCATTTAAAATAAAGGTAACTTACATTTGTTATATGTTTTACCAAAATCATTCCTTAAATAAATTAACACATTTACCAAACCAGTAATTTGGAAAATGGTACTAAAGAACGATCACTTTCTCAATACTTCTTTCCTACATTTTACAACCTGCCAGGTTTACTAACTGGCTGTTATGCAATCACTGAATATTGTTATTTTAAAACTAGTGATGATCAGTTAAATATGCTTCTTAAATTTTAAAATGAAATCTGAGTCTATAATTTTGTATTTCTTTATTGCTTGATTAAATAGGTTATTACTTCAGATTTAATAACCAAATATCACACCTGCTATTTAAAAACCTATTCAAGAGAAAATTATTTGAAAGCATATAAGAAATGTCTTGCAATTATCACCACATTTAACTATTCAAAATCCATGAATATTAACTTTTAATTGATACTTATTTGAAAACAAATAATCTTACAAAAGATAATTTCAAGTAGGAATTTAATCAAGTGGCATTGACTAAATGAAAAAAAAAAACTGTTAGGATCTATGAGTGGCCCAAAAAAGTATCAGTTTTCTCTAGCATCATTTTTAAATGATAATTTATGGAGTATAGGTTTAATACCATGCCATTTACTAAAACATACCTTCAGAATTATATCATTTACAGAATTCTTCCTCTCTCATATTTCTATATGGTTGTAAACTGGAACAGATTCGCCACAAGGCAAGAGTGGAGAAAAATCCACTTTCCAGAAAATCCAGCTATCAAAAATCAAGCAGAAGCTGAGTGGAATGTGCTGTTTATTATTTTCAAATTTGCCAATTAAATATATCAAATGCTGGAATGTATAACAGGACAAAGAGAACATCAGTAATAACATAATTCGTGAAATGCTTTCTACAGAGGAGAAACAGAAAGAAAAATAAACATTTTTACTTTATAACATTCAAAAATAAACAGATTTTGATGAAGTCGCCAACTCAAACTTAGGAAATAACAATATCCCTTCATTCTTTGTTGCTGTCACTCTCAAGAAAGCATCAAGGAAAAATAAAACACGGTAAAGTTTATTTTAATTTCTGGCCATAAAAGAACAACCAAAGCACAATATTTTAATGGAAGAATCAGCTGATAGCTGGAAGGGATGATGTTCTATTTAGGAATGTGATACAGCCCAGAATTTACCTATACAGTCTAAATAAACATACATTAAGCAGAGTACTTCCCATCTGAGTGTGGGCAGCATTATGGAAATGCTCAATACATATTGCAATACTTCAGAAATAATAACAACAACAAAAACAATAATAATAATAATAATAGCAACAATAAAAATGATAATTTGAATGTAGTACCATGCCTAGTTCAGAATAAAATACTACAAATTGGAAGGTGAATTGAGAATGGAGTAAAAGATTTCCTTCACTCTTCTTGTTTTACTCTAAAACTTTCTAATCATTTGTTAAGTCCCTTGACTAAATCCCTTAGAATCTGAAAAACAAAAGATGCAATGGGATAGATATTTAACATTTTGTGAGGCACAGAGTATAATAGACATTATAGATTTAAGACTGGAGAATAGCAAATAGAACAGAGAAACTTTACTCATAATTTCCAGAGCCTGAGCCACAGCTCAGCAGCATAAGTACCTGCATTGTGAGTACAAGATCATCAGTTTTATCCCCAGTACCCCCAAAGAAAAATGCAAAACTTTTAAAACTGAACATGAGAAGAATCTAATTTCATTGAACTGACTTTTAGAAACATGTGATTAAAAGTTCCCCATAACAGCTTTACTGTTCAGGCAAGCTTTAGACAAGCTGATTCAAACAAATTGCTGTCTAATCATTCTCAGAAATGACCCCAAAGAGAAATGTTAACATTTTCCACAGAAAAACAATTTCAATCATTTTATTACAATACATTTGATAGGTGTATGTCTTTTTCCTCTCCCATATAGATAATATGGTACTAAGAAATATATATTCTTAGTAATTTTACTAATACGCTCTGCATGCAAATTTTATAAACTAAAAGAGAACAAATTATGAAGTAGACATTATCTTCTGAATTTCCACAGGATTTGTAGTGATTTTAATCTTTTCATTCCCAAATATATGAGTTTAAGTCATTACTTTCCGTTTTCTTTTTAAACTTTATTTATTTATTTAATTGAAGAACAAATAGCAATGCGACAGTTTCAAGACAAATCTTCAGGACAGATTCAATAAATTATTACTTTGCAAACTGTTTTTGTAATGTTTTGGCATCATACAAGGTGCATACATAGTATTATATTTACATATAGCATTATAGCAGATGCCCCTAATTTGTGAATTAAGATAGTGTAGCTATATACTTATTTCATTTTTATAGCTGAATTATATCACAGATTCAATAATTAATACTTTCTACTTTGTTATCTTCCTAGTGGTTGCGCATGGTACTAGAGGTCAACATAATATCTTGTACAACCACCACCAGGGCAAATCCTGCTTCTCACAGAATTGTGCAGAACTATGGCATATCCATCCCAACTGTACTGTTCATATACACACACCATGATTCTTCCCTTGCATACCCTTTCTTTGTCTAGACCTGATAAAGATGAGTACTCCATTGTCATTAAACCAATTTAGGTGCCTGAACTCGGTGACACAATCCAAAACAGTCCAGCATTCCACAATAAGATTGAATTATCTGCAGAAGTCGTTAACTGTAGCCATTTACAGCTCAACTTATTATAATGGCCCCACGTTATATACCTCATTTTTATACTTATCTGCTGGATGGTTAAGACCGAAGTAGATCAAGCCCTATATACCAAAAGATGTAGCTTTTGTTTCTGTTGAGGTCCCTTTCTTGATAACATTGGATAAAAGTTTGTCAAATTTATTTATTCTTTCAAAGAACTAACTCTGATATTCATTGTTTCCATAATTTTTTGTCTCCACTGCAATAAGTTCTATTCTGATCTTTATAATTTCCTCCCTCATATGAGGTTTGCTTTTGATTTATTCCCCTTACCTTACAAATTTAGTGTTCTATGTTAGGTTGTTTGCTTGAGTTCATTCTGTTTACATGTGAGAATTCACTGCTATAAATTTCCCTTTTGATGCATCCCATAAGTTCCAGTATTTTGTATCTGATTTCTCATTTAGTTCTCAATATAGTTTAATTTGTTCTATGATTCACTAATTGTTTAAGAAGGTGTTATTTAATTTCCATACATATGTGGCATTTTTTCAGTTGCTTTTACCATGAATCTCCAATTTCATTGCAGTATGATCAGATAATAGGCATGTGATAACTACAACTCTTGCATTTATTTGAGCATGTTCTGTTGGCTAGTCATTGATCCATCTTAGGGAATATCCCATGTGAAGGTGAGAATATTTATTCTAATGCTGTTGGGTAGAACATTCTACAAACAACTATTTAGTCCATTTGTTCTCACATTTGGTATGAACCTGATATTCATTGATTGATTTTTGTCTAGTTGACCTTTCTTTTTGGGACAATGGGGTATTAATGTGGTATTAATGTCTCCCATTACAATTGTTTTATTATTGGTTTTTTTCTTATATAATACTATTTCTGTTCTACAATTGTGTGCTCCTGAATTTGGCACATACATATTTATGATTGTTTTCTCTATCTCTGGATGGTTTCCAGTAAGAAGCATGTAATGACTTTTCGTTCCATCATTCTTGGTTTGACGTTCACAATGACTGTAGAAAAGCTATTATGCATGTTTTTATCTGAGTTCCCATTGTACAAAACGTTATTTTGCAACTTTAATTTTCAGTCTATGATTTTTTTAGATAAATGTGTTTTCTACAGACAGCATGTAGAAGAACTTTGTTTCTTTTTTCTTCTTTCTATTTTTTTTTTTTTTTTTTTTTTGTAGCAGGGATTGAACTCAGGACCCTGCACTTGACAAGCAAGTTCTTATTCTACTGAGTTATCTCCCTGGACCAAGAATTTAGTTTCTTAATCCATTCTGCCAGTATGTTACTTTTGACTGATGAATGGAGGCAACTTACATTGATGGTCATAACTGAAATGTACTAGCAAACCTTTACTAGCATACAGTGGGACACACAAAAAATTGAAAGGTTCCGACATACATATGAAGTGCCAAAGCTGAATCATGAAGATATAAAAATTCTGAAAAATGAAATATCAATTAATGGTGCTGAAAATTCATTTTTTTTGTCTTTTTGAGACAGGGTCTTACTATGCAGTTCAGGCTGGTCCTAAGCTCACTTTGTAGCTCAGGCTGGTCTTGAACTCACAACAATCCTCCTGCCTCAGCCCCCTGAGTGCTGGAATTATATGCATGTGCCACCATGCCCAGCCTGAAAATTTAATTTAAAACTTACAAAGTAAATTCCATGTCCTGATTGATTTATTGCTGAATTCTACAGTAAATTTATAGAGTATTTAGTGCTAATACCTATCAACTACTTTAATGAAATTTAAATGAAAACAATCGTTCCATACTCATTCCTTGAGGCAAGAATTAACGTGCTACTCAAACCAGAGAAAGGCCCAACCAAAAATGTGAACCACACACCAATTTCCATAATGAATGTACATCAAAAACTCCTCAGTAAGTTATTAGCAAGCAAAATGCAGAAAATAATCAAGAATATTCTACCACATTCCTAACAGGGACATCCTAGAAATAATAGGATGGTTAAACATACACAAATCAATGAATATATTATACCATATCAATAGAACCAAAGACAGAAATTACATGATCATCTCAGCAGATGCCACAAAAGCTTTTGATAAGGTCCAAAATGCATTCATGATAAACATCATATAGAAACTCAGAATAGATGGTCTTCACAATTTGATAAAAGCCATTGAGGACAAATCAATAGCCAATGCTATACTAAATGGACAAAAACTGAAAGCTTTCATAGTAAACTTTGGAAAAATCTGAAGATGTCCACTATTTTCAAGATAAAGATCTTGAAATATTAACCAGAGTAATTAAACAAGAGAGCAAAAGAAATGAGCAAGGATAGGAAGGGAAGAAGTTAAATTATTCATAAATAGTATCATGCACTACATAGTAGATCACAAAAATTCCACCAAAAATTTCAGATTTAATAAACAAATTTAGTAATATACCTGTTGTAAAAGTGAAAAGTACAAAATCAATAACATATCTGAAAGCAGACAACACACTCAGAGAGAAATCAGGCAAAACACACCTATAAAAATAGCAGCCAAAATAATGAAATATTTAGGAATCATTCTAACAGAAATAAATTATCTGTACATTGACATTTACAACACTCTGAAACAGCTGTTTGAAGAGATCAGAAAATGGAAAGTTATCTCTTAGCCTTGGATAGGTAGAAACAACATAGTGAAAATGGCCATACATCTAAAATGGTTGTGCAGAGACTTAAAGAAATCCTGATCAAAATAGCACTAGCTTGTATATTTATTATTCATTTTCTTTGTTCTTTTCTCCTTTCCCTCATCCACATTGTTCCACTATTATTTTATTTTCATTTCTGTATTTGATACAGGACTCACTACACAGCTTGGACTCATGTTGATCCTCCTATTTTCAGCTTCTCCAGTGCTGGGACTATAGTCATGTGCTCTATACCTCAAACCTGGACTCTGTTATCGGCTTAGTGAACCCCAAAGTTTTTTTTTTTTCCTTTGACAGCATCTATTTTGTCTTTCGTATTTTGTTTACTATTTTTGGTACTTTCATGAGCAAGACAATACAGTGTTTACACATTCAAGTCTGATTTATTTCACTTACGAGTATGTTCTCTACTTGATTCTCTTTACCTACAAAAGTCCAGAGGTTATCTACTCTTTTGTACCTGAATAATACTCTGTATCTGTTCTAATGTTTCTGTACTACTTTTTATTCTTTTAAAAAATAAAAATGTTATTAGCATACCTCTCAAAATACAGAAAAATGTCTAAAATTCATTTGCTACTACCTTTAATGGCAAAAGGATTTCTGAGACATAAAGTCAAAATAGGTGCTTATACGACTAGGTATCACAATCCCTGATATGAAATTCTCCTATAAAGCTACTGTGACAAAATTGTTACGGCACCCAACTCTGGGACCGCACACCCCTTACGATGTTCCCGGGTGCACCAACCACAACTGTGCTGCAAAGATTTAAACTTGATTGTTTATGTCCGGCTGCTTATGTATACAGCTTTGTTTCAGCTTGCTTCAAGGACTCTACACATTGTGCCCAGAACACCGTGGACCACCGAGGGACACTTTATGACTCCCCTTTCCCTATTCCTGCCTGCTCTATAAAGTCTCTGTCTCCCCAGCCATCGCTGCTGTGCAGGTCTGCTGAGCAGCCTGGCAGGTACTAGTTGTTGTCAATAAAATGCTCTTTTCATGCCAGCTAACTTGTGTTTGCTCTTGTGTGGATTCAAGGGCACCTTTTCCAGACGGTTTTCCTGTCAAAAAATAGCATGAGACTCTGATAAAATCAGCAGAGTTGTGGATCACTGGAAGAGATTTGAAGATGTAGACAGAAATAGAAAATAACCCCGCTCAGCTACCTTATCTTTGACAAAGGGTACAAACATGGACATTGGAAAAGCGGTAAATTCTTTAATAAATGATGCAGGAAAAACAGGCTTTCCATATGCCAAAGACTAGACAAACATTACTGTCACTATGAAGTAAACTAAAATCAAGAATGGGTCAAAGATCTAGTTTTTAAAACAGAAGCACTGAGTCTACTAGAAGAGAAACTATGTAGAGAATTTGAAGACATAGGTGTATTATGAGACTATGAAAAAAATCCCCAAACTATACAGGATATACTCCAAAGACTCAGTAACTGGGATCTCATATTATTAAAAAGCAATGTGAACAACAAAATAAATCACCACCTGAGTCAAAAGACAACCCATAGGGTGGATAGAAATAAAGCTAACCATCCCTCAGACAAAGGATTTAACATACCTAGAACATGTAAAGAACTGAAAAACAATCATTCCTTTTCCAATTTAAAGACCCAGTCTAAAAATATGCATTTGAAATGAATACACACTTCTCAGGTGAAGAAATATAAAGAAATAAATATATGAAAAATATTCAACATTGGTGGTCATTTGAGAGATGCTGAATAAAACAACACTGGAATTCCACCACATCCAAGAAAAAATGGCTGTTATTAAAAAGCAACCAAAAACAAATGCTGGAAGGGCTGTGGGGAATAATGAACTTTTCTCTGAGGTTGAGGGCATGGAAGGCTGCTGCAAATACTGTGGAGATCAGTGTGGATTTCCCCCACAAAAAAACTAGGAATTTAGGTCCAAGTCAAACATGTGATTTCTTTTTTGAGAATTTTCCCAAAAGAATCAGAAATATCACACCACAGCAATATATGTTCACCCATATTTATAGCAGTAGACTTTATAATAGCTAAATATTTTAAATTACTCAAGTGTCCATCAGCTGAGGCATGGATGAAAATGTTGTGGTGTTTTTATACAGTGCAATAGTATAGCTCACTTATAAAGAATAAATTTGAGACTGTTGTATATAATGGGGACAAAATGAGACCACACTTATAAGTGAAATAATTCTCTCCTGTATAAAAATGGTCTCTCTAGTGTAAGAAGCTGAAAGAGTATATAAGAACCAAGA